>JAULUF010000028.1:14345000-14465000 GCA_031834385.1 Semotilus atromaculatus | reverse complement strand
TAAGTCAACCGTCAAACTTACCACAGTTTTTTATAAACTCCATTATATCATAAATTAATTATTGATATTAATGATAATCCTGAACAACAGATTTTCATTTAATCAAATGTTCTACATACAGAACACAGAAAACTACATCATGAATGAGATGCAACAAAAGCCTATTAGCTATTTTAAAAAATTTCGTTTTTTTTAAATTAATTTTTTTTAGTCACAAGACAAGATCTTGAAGCTAATTCCTTAATGATACTTAATGGGGAAAAAAAGCCCATTAAAAACATTCACAATTTTGCTTAATCTTTTATCACCAGCAAAATCGCTATCATAAATATTCAAGATATTGTCGCACATCCCTAATGCACATTCATGCCGTATTCTAACTAAGGCCAAAGATTCTCAAACAGCTGTGATGAGCAGTAAGAAACACACAGTACATGTGCGTGTTTCGTAAGGCCAAAATGCTTCTCTTTTCTGCTTGGTTACAGAGGCCACAATTATCCTCCACTCATTCCTCCATCTGTTCTTACAATACACCACATCTCTCCTTCATTCTGCTCGTTTCTACAAAATGAGCCACTGAAGCAGTAGACTATGTATGTAAGATGAAGTGTGCGTGCAGTTTAATCAGCGCATATATGCATGACAGATGACTGAGAAAGAGAGAGAGGGAGAGCATGCACAACAGTTCTTTTTTTTTTGCCGACAAAAACTAATAACAAGATGTAAATTAAAATAGCTCAGTTTAGTTACTTATCCTCTATGGCAGATGGGCTTGTACTCATAAATACCCGTGGTGAAAGCACAAAACAAATAACAGGGCTTTTTGATTCGACATGGGCGCTGAGCGAGCAGAATCTGTTATGCTTCAAACGAAAATCCCAATTTGTAGCTCTGCCTTCGAGATCAAAGCTTCCCATTCACATAATTTCCTGATTGCGTGCCTACTGTAAAACTTTAATGTTTCTCCAATAAAGGGAACAGAGTTCAATCCACATACAGTGGTGTGCAAATGTCATTCTGCATTTTTCTAATATATTTGTTTTTCTTTACAAATAAAAAATTTGCATGGCAATTTCAGTGAGAAAATTAAACAATTTCCAAATGTCTTTGTTAATGGCAAAAGCACTGGAGCTGCATGAACTCCACAAGTTTGTGTAAAACCTGCTGACTGGTGACCTAGAAATGGTGCAGAATAAAAAAAATATATATTTCAAGGTTTCAAATTAGAAGTGCTACAGTAAGTCCCACATTTCCAAAGTACTCACAGTCAAGACATTTATAATGTTACAATTTTCTATTTTAAAATGAACCAGCACAACTGTTTTCACTATTGATAATAATAATAATAATAAAAATTCTTGAGCAGAAATCAGCATATTAAAATGCTTTCTGCAGGATCATGTGACGCTGAAGACTGGAGTAATGATGCTGAAAATTCAGCTTTGCATCACAAGAATAAATTACATTTTAAAATATATAGAAACAGTTATGCTGAATTGTAATATTATTTCACAATATTACCATTTTCCCTGTATGTTTGATCAAATAAATGTAGTTTTGGTGAGCATACGAGACTTCTTCCAAAAACATTAGCCTTACATAAACAATTAATTTTATTGCCTAAAACTCCATTAACAAGAGAGAGCGATAGTAAATTACAGAACCGTGTCTGAACTATAATATTTGCATGTGTATGGTTCCTGGGTCCGCTTGTAAAAAAGAAATGGGGGTTGACCTTTGGCCTCATCTGAAAATGACAGTAAAAATATGTGGCTGATAACTGACATCTTGTTGACATTTGACCCGAGACATTGTTCACTGTTCTACTGTTCTATGCCTATTGAGTTTTCCCAAGATGAGGAAATCTTTCAACCACTTACAGTATTATGGTCACTTATGGTCAATATCTATTTAGTTCCCCGTACTGCTGTTTGCAGCCTCTCTTTTCATTCCAAACAGACCTACAGTCCCATAGTTGACAGGACTTTCCATTTCCCTGTAGCTAGCAAAGTGCCTTGCTCAAGCCACAATGATGATCGGGAAAGACTGTGACCCACTTTCTTTGTCACCCTGCAAACCTGCAATAGTTGAGTTGTAGCAGCCCAGATTATCAACCATTCAAGTAACTCCCTCATCTAGTTCCAAACTCATATGACACGCCGTATATAAATAGATGTGAATGAAAACAAGGCTGTGAGAGATATGAGTCCAGTCTGTTCAATAAGTTGTACTGTTGTGTACCTTGTGGTATACTCAAGGGCTGTGAAAATTAGATGCGACACATTCAAACTTGGCATAAGAATTGCATTGTGCCAAGTCTGACATCACTGAGTGTGTTTTAAAATACACACAAATTAGCTCATTCTATAAACAACGCAAGAAAACTAAGGGCCCTATTTTAACGATCTGAAACGGAAGTATCAAGCGCGAAGTGCAAGTAACTTTGTGGGCAGGTCTTGGGCGCTGTTGCTATTTTATGACTCTTGCGCCCGGCGCAAGTTTAAAAGGGGTTGGTCTGAAATAGCTTCATTATTCATAGGTGTGGTTTGGGCGTAACGTGAAATAAACCAATCAGAGCATCATCCAACATACCCTTTAAGAGCAGGTGCGCATGTTGCATGGCGGATTGTTATTATTATGGCGGATTAACCAGGCGCGCGCCAGGAGCGGTTCACATAGGTGATTTTGCAGCCTTCAGATTTTTTTTTTTTCCTGGTTCTTGACGGACAAACTAATTTGTCAGATGTAACTATATACATATGTCTTGCCACTATTGGGCAAACAGGTCTGATCCGTCATTACTACAATTAGCCTGAAAATTTTGGGTAAATGTGTAAGCTAGATTTAGGCCTACATTTTTTTACATCTTCATGGACACCACAATGATTTCCCTCATGTGGTAATATTTTTCCTTGTTATAATGTATGATTTGCAAAAATAAAAACTGAGAGAATCAAAGTGTATGCCCGTTTTTCACCCGTTACATTATGGCCAAGCAGGCGCGCTTAAAATAGCATTATGAACAACACGCAACGCGCCACTGACTTTAGACTGGATTTTTTCTGGTCAGTGGCGGAATTGTTTTCTGGAACTGCAAAATAGCACCAGGGATTGTTTGTGCCGAAACACACCTCCTTTTTGCGCCGACCCGCCCAAGGAGCACAAGTTCATTTCCTAGTTTACCGACGTGCGTCTGTGGAGGGAAAAGCCCGTTTTGCGCGGGTGCAAAATAGGAATGATACATGCGTCAGTGTACAAAGTCATTTGCGCCGGGTGCAAGATAGGGCCCTAAGTGTAGATTTAAAATTAGTGCTGCTAACTGCTTTTTTGGCTTGGATGTCAAAATGTAAACAAAAGTGCACATTAAATGGAATACAATATGATGTGTAGAAAGGTTTAGAGAAAAGTAGTTAATGTAAAATGAATAAATAATATAAAATGAATAAAATAACTGTTCAAAATAAATAATAAATGAAATCAAGTAATAATAAAATTAAATAATTTATCATTTCATTCTGCTTTCTAAAGACAGGTGGGAAATCATCATAAATTATTTTTGCAATAGTTTTATGTATCTCTTCAAAAGTATGTTTTAATAGAGGGTTTTCAAACTGGGGTCAAATTCTAGAGAGCACGTAGAACTGTTTAGAGAAAAGACGTTAAAAAAAGTGTAAAATAATAAAATATATATTTTTTAAAATAATAATTAAATTTTTTTTTTTATATAATTTTTTTTATGAAGTGCCAGCTAGGTGTTGACATGCAGAGTAACATCTGTATAAAGGGGAATATTTTGATGTGACCTTACAGATTGCCGTGTTGTAACATTCTTCATATAATTTATGTAACAGTAGAAAGAATGTTATACAGGTTTGGAAAGACCGGATGGGTGACCGGATGACAGAATTTCTTCTTTTTTTTTTTTTGGAGCACTGTCCCTTTAAACGATGACTACTACTCTGTCTGGTGCTGTCTGTGTAAATTTACTAGACTCTCTTGGGAACCAAAAGACAAAGCTTGACTGTCACAAACAAGACACATGAAAACACATGCTTGTGTGTGAGGGGAACGACTGTATGTACGTTTTTATTTATCATGTTTATTTGTCATGTGGGTGTTTATCTCTCCTGTGCTTTGTGTTTATGCTTCCTCTTTCTTATATATTCTCTTACTTCCTTTGGCTTTAATATTAATCTGAATGATCTAATCATGCAAACGGTTACTGTAATGTACATATAATAAACAGACAGATAAAAAGAATGAAGATACAAAGCAGACAGACTGCGGTGTGCCTTTCCATAATAATACCTGTGCTTTTTAAACCAACACAACACACATACGACCAATTATATAGCGGGTCTCTTATGTTCACACACCACTGATTTATAGCTGAGAGTGACACAATTATTACATGTTATCGCCTGTATATCAACTCTGACTGCATTACGAGGAACCACTGGACGTTAGAAAGGTTAATGTCAGGTCAAAGGACCCCAAGTGACCTACATTCAAACTGAGGTCAGAGCCACTGAAAGGAACGAGGGAAGGTCACACACACATTCACAAAAATTGCAGATTTTATAATATTCAATTCTTGGAACTGTATGAATCAAGAGTTTCGAAAGCATTAGCATTAGCATGGCTGCAAAAGGCGATAAGAAGTGGAGATCAGGCCGATTGTAGAGAAACACAATCACTCTGTTTGGATTTGTTCTCTTCTGATGACTCTCCCTCCCTCTCAATCTCTCGCCGTGTCTCAGGCGGCATGGTAAAAAGACCTTTTGGAGCATTCAATTCACTCCTTTGTGGCTGCTGTCAGCGTTTTAATTGAACCAGGCAGAGATGAACAATACCACAGAGAGTTATGGAGTATGTGTATGTGTGTGTGTGTGTGTGTGTGTGTATAGAGGCGGGGCGGGGGGAAAGAAACGTTTAGTTAGACAGAGAGAGCTATTTGCTGTGATTCGGCTTGAATTTGTCTACTAAAACAAACCAAGAGCTGGAGTCACTTTTGAATAACTCACATGACTTTTGGTTTGATGGCTGGATTTAGCTACTTTTACAAAATTGATTGAATGAGGAAATTCAAGGGTTAGTTAACTTTTCTTCCATAGAACACAAAAGTGAGCAGAATGTCCAGCCTTCCTTTTTCTTACATGAAATGGGGATGGTTTTGGAAAGTTGATGAGTTGATGATATCATGAAAATTATTTGGTGAACTATCCCAGTAATAAAAGAGCAAACCATGTCCGTTAAAGGGATCGTACACCCAAAAATGAACATTTTATCATCATATACTCAGCCTCAAGTTGTTCCTAACCTGTATGTGTGCGTTTCTTCTGTTGAACACAAAAGAAGATATTTAATAGAATGTTGGTAACCAGACAGTTGACGGTAGCCATTGACTTTGTCGGTAGTCAATGGCTAACAAAAACTGTCTGGTTACCAACAATCTTTTAAATATGTCCACAAATGAGTTACTAGGAGTGCTACTAGGGTGTTGAGAGGTGTGTTCCTTTGTTGCTCTTCAGTTTGGAGATCCAAAATGTTTCCCAAATAAGCAGTAATTCTGAGGCACTCAACAGGAATGTAAGTTTAAAAAGCCTTTATTTAAACTTGGCTATCCATTAAAAAAACATATGCCAACATGTTTCGGCCTCTTTGGCCTTCCTCAGGGCAAATATTTTAAAATGTAGATTATTTTAGTGATGACAAAGCTGAAATTTCAGCATTATTACTCCAGTCTTTAAGTGACACATGATCCTTCAAATCTGCTAATGTTGTGCTCAAGAAACATTTTAATGTCAGGATTCTTTGATGGGTAAAAAGAACAGCATTTATGTGAAAGATTTTTTTTGTAACATTATCTATATTTTCATTCTTTTTGTAACACTACACATGTCCTCAATGTCTCCTTTAATCAGATGAATGCATCCTTTGTTTAAAAGTATTCTAAACCCAAAATTTTTAACAACAGTGCACAAATATTTCCAATAATATACATTATTAATGGCTCTGACTACAAAATGTAGGTGGTCTGTGGCATCAAAACGTTGAAAACCCATGAGTTAACGAATAAATATTTATCCAGGCTCACATTCTTAACATATAGCTCAGACTCAATAACAGGTCAGACCGTGATCCGGTAGGCAGCTGGATTATTCTCAGTATAATGGGATTATATGAAGCTGGTGTGCGATTATGACAGATAAGGATGTGACTGTGAGCTCTGCTCTTGTGCAGCCAGATTAGGGATTAACCAGAGACAAGATGCTCTCATTCTAACCCATAATATCTACGAGGACTGTGTGCTGTCTCTCTCTCTCTCTCTCTCTCTCTCTCTCTCTCTCTCTCTCTCTCCGCATCGCCTTGACCTTTTCATTTCATCTCTTATTTTTCTTCTCTGGCTCCAACAGTGGAGCTCCAGGCACAGAGAACCCATGAAATTAAACTAGTATATCATCTCAAACACCCCCCCACACACACACACACACATTTCCTCATTTAACACTGAAATGGTTGTGGAATGATATGGAGCGTCTACCTCGTTGACTGAGTGTGTGTCAGTGTGACGTTAATGTGTGAAGTCATTGATCAAGTTCATCCCAGAATCCCTCAAGCAGTCAGGCACTTTAAAGTTTCACTAAACCGGATGGCACGGCTGCTCTCTCAGGGCCTAACGCACACACACACATTGCTCACACGACACCAGGAGTGAGTCCACAGACACCCCTGTCAATTTAAAACACATGCTGGATATGAAAAAAGAGAGAATCAAGGACAACAAAATCCCCACAATGTCACTCGGCAAAACGACGCCCCGTTCATCGCTGTCGCGCATGTCATTCTGCCATTCCTGTGTTCCCTGGCGACCACCCCTCAGCCTTCTTCAGATTCTGAGATTTCCCACAAGGCTCGTCGGCGTGACAGCACCAATGACAGCGGAGAGGCTGAGTGGGAGGAGCTGTCACACCGCATGACAGCTCTGAGCCAATCACGGCCCAGCTGAAGCTCCGAGAGGGCTGGGACTGTCAAATCAGACACTACTAGTTAAATTGCATGTGTTTTTGGGCTGTTGTACTTACGTAATGTACATGGCGGATCTGTGTAAGTATGGGTACCTCCTCTTTTGTTTTTTGCTGATCTTTAGTGATCACTGTTCAACAAAGTGAAAGCTGTTCAACAGCTTTGAATGAATTATAACACAGTGCGCGAGTTTATCGAAGCCAATCACACACTACACAACTCAAGCTCGTCAACTGTGATCTTTTGAGTTGTAGCAGTCAACAACGCTGTGCTGGTATGCATACTTGCTGATAGTTTGTACACTTGTGAGACACGTATTCAAGTGTGTAAACAGTCGCAATAAACCAGAGAGCAAAATTTAAGAAGCATGAGCAGAAAACACAACTAAAAATATTAGCAAAACTTGACAAAACGTTTCTTTGGGAACATCTAATGAGGCCCTAAAAAGTAACAGTATGAAAGTAAAAGTAAAGAATGAAAGTAAATAATCTTTATATTAAATTAAATTAAATGTCTTTTAGGGTTAGGTTTTGTTAGGTTAGGATTAGTCTTTAGTAATTAAATATCTTTCTATAAAACAACTGAAGTCTGGAATATCCTCAGATAAATAGAGACGGATGTTTCTGGGACTTTTCTCCTCAGACTTGAAGATAAATCTCCTCAGACATCACTAACAAAAGCACAGTACGAAACATTAATAACATGACCAACAGATCAGTCAAACTCTGTCTAACTAATCACGTTGAGAGGACAACCTATCAGGGCTGTTCTTTGAAGTCCCGCCTCCTTTCTCCATGGCAACAGCCAATAGGTTCTGTTTTCTGGTTAATTGACTTTTTGAGAGCAGAGGCAGGAACATCAGTCTCTTTAATGGGGAAAAAAATAACTTCAAGAAATTAAGTATCTCTCTCTCTCTCACACACACACACACACACACACACACACACACACACACACACACACATCCTGCTAAACTATAAAACCCAGGCACACAAAACAAAAAATCACCTCTAATAGCACAAAACAAAAACACACAAAGATATGTAACAGTGTGACTAACACTATACCAACAGAGACCAAACTTATCCAAAAAATCCACTTCCTCCCCCCACTTGTCTTTCTCTTCACACTTTTCTATCTTGCGGTCGCATCTTCGGTTCCGGCATGTGTGTGTGTTGGTTGGACTTGTGTTCTATGTTCTTGGGTTTCATGAATAATTGAGCTAACAGGTCCTTAATTTAATTTAATTAACAGCCTACATAACGTTTGGCAGAATAAACAAGACAGAAAGAGAGGCAGAAACAGGGTGCTGACCACGGAATCTCAGTACTTAGTGCATATTTTACATTTTATATGAATATGTGTAAGTACATTTGTCAACTGCTTGTTTAATCTCATCTTTGGAACGTGATTACAATTTAGTTTCATGGGAGATGTAAGTTTTAACACTAACCAACCAACAAACCAACCGATTAACTAAAACTATGCTTACTAATAAATAAGTAAATAAAACAAAAATATGAAGTAATTAAATAAATAAAACTATGCTAAATAACTAACTAAATAAAAATACACTAGCACTCCACTAAACAAATAAATCCATGCTAGCTATGTAACTAAATAAAAACTATAATAATTAAATAAAACTAAAACCAAATAACTATAAAAACTATTTTAAGTAACTAATTAAATAAACTGTGCAATGTAGCTAAATAAATAAAAGCTACACTAAGTAGCCTAACTAAATACAACTACGCAAACTAAATGAATAAATAAAACTATGCAAAGTAATATAAAAAAACTAAGCTAAGTAACAAACTACATAAAAATACACAAAAGCTCCACGCAGTAAACAAATCTATGCTCACTACCTAAATAAGTATACTACTTAATAAATAACTAAATAAAAATATGATAACACTTATGCTTAACTAAGCTAATCACATTAATGTTGATATTTGTCCGTAATGTGAGCACGATTTGGTACAGTCTACTGAGTGTTTGTTAATATACAGAGCAGTTTTGTAATATTTTTAATAAAATCTTTTTATAATGTTATTCTGTATTTTTAATAGACTTTCTTTACAATGTTAGAAACTTTTCACTACTGTTAACCTTTACAATCAGCAAAACATTTCCAGATCCCTCAGGGCTTAGTTTGTGAGCATATTGTCTTCCACATTGGGCAATTTGACCCTATACCCAATTGAATGCCATGGTTGGTCCTCAAATTGAGCTACAAATAGTGCACTTACATAGCCCACTTTACAGTAAATGATTCCGAGAAGACCTTCGACTGCTGGAGGGTCTTGAGTCATTTCTTATCAGTGTTGGGGGAAGTTACTTGTAGTAATGCATTAAAATATTGTGTTACTCCCTTAAAAGTAAATAATTGCATTACTTAGTTACTTTTTAGGAAACGCAATGCGTTATGTTATTCTTGCATTTTTCCCCACCTGGGCTGGGCTTTTTTTGTCTTTTTATAACAAAAAAAATATATTTTTGGGCAAAATAAAAACCCTTTCACACCAAAATTTAAATAAGGCTGAAGGAAATGCAAATTCACACATATACAGTAGAGGGCGCAGCTCAAACAAACCTTTCAGCTGTGCTGCCATTCTGGATTGCAGGATAAGAAATGTTAACACTTACTTCACCAATAAAAACAATATAAAAAATCTAAAGTCATTTTTGCTGATGGTTTAACTAAATCAGAAAGGCCCAGCAGCAAGTACATTGGGTAATAAAGTGAGATTAAATGCATAACGATATTCGTTTTATTTAACATTTAATTATTGGGCTGTATTTGCGTAGCATTCTGATTTTGCATTTCATTGATTTTACTCATTTTGAGGAATAGTGAATCTGTTTTGTGCAAGTGAGATAAGTAAATTTACAGTGACCGAGAGGTGCAAAACAAATTACAATTATAAAAACAAAATAACAAATCCAAAAACACAACAACAATTCAGAAAACACAACGACAATTCAGAAAACACAATGACAATTCAGAAAACACGACGACAATTCAGAAAACACAATGACAATTCAGAAAACACAATGACAATTCAGAAAACACAACGACAATTCAGAAAACAAAATAACAATTCAGAAAACACAACAACAATTCAGAAAACACAGCGACAATTCAGAAAACACAACGACAATTCAGAAAACACAACGACAATAGAGAGCCTAAGTCCCTCCCCTTCCGGTTAACCACCATGGGACCTTATTTCGGAAAAATATTATATGGTAGTCTATGGCGAGAGACAACAAATATTTTGATATTTTTGAATTGTGCCCTGAATTACACATATGATGTTTGTCAATTTAAAATATACATTTTAAAGTCAAGAAAGTCGCAGTTTGATGTAAAACTGTCGAGGTATAAGACTGTGAAAATACGTAATTACAAAGACTACAAAACCCAAAAGGCGCGCATGAGACGTCATACATTTTCTCTCAATGAAAGAAGCTAACTTTACTAAAGCTAACGTCTGTCATGTTTTCTATAGCCTAACGTTATAATCGTAACGTTACGCCGTCATGGCTGTGTGTTTTGTACCAGGCTGCACACACACGAGCTTGGTGCGAGACGAGAGATGTAGTTCATTGAGCGATTTTCACATACAACTAACTGTTACTCTCCTGTTCAGGGCACAGCTCAGACGGAATAAAAAGATAAGTTGTCTCTCCCCATTGACTACCATGCATATTTTTTCCGAAATAAGGTCCCATGAGCCGGAAGCGGAGGGGCGGGACTTAGGCTCTCTATTCATACAAAACGGAAAAGGTAGGTATATTTTGAGAATGGCATACTTGTCGCTGATTGGACGAGACACCTGTCAATAAAGACAGAATCGGAATCAAGCGATTACGGGAAGTACCGAGGGTAGAAAAACGATTCGTTTTTGGTATTTAATCAAATAAAATGTGTAGCCTACATATTTTTTCAGTAGCCTACCGCATGAACTCATGTTAATTTTAATATCAACTATCTAAAAAGTGTGCATCATGCCTGACATCTACATACAATTTACAGATGGTATTATGACTGTAAGTCATTATCTTCAAATGCTATTGAAGTTAGAAACGTGTGTACCAATGTCGTATGTAACTTTCCAGTTACAGAGACAGTCCCTAAATGTACGAATATCTAGGCCAGCTTATGCCAGCAGCCTATACTTCACAGGGAATCGCTTGGCGTGAAACTTTGCGCGTTACGTTCATATTCTGGTCCATCTGCTTACCTGTAGCCTATTAATATAGCCTAAATCCCCAATGGGAGTTTGGTGTTTTATCGTACTGTGTTTTGTCCATTGAGTTACTTTAAGTGTCCTGACCGCAGGGGATCATTCCTGGAGAATGATGTATTGAGGGAATCCCCAGTTCTGCAGCACTGCGCAGAGATATAAAGTTAAGGAAACTAAACAACCGAGAGAAATATATGTCTACTACTTCAGATTTAACGTTTGATCTGTACATCAGCATCGGGGAATAACCTTATAATCTCGTTCACGGTAGAGAAAGCTGCTTGCATGTACAAAAATAACCGTGAAGACTTCAATGTAAAAACGAATCGCTTTTGTACCCTCGGTACTTCCCGTAATCGCTTGATTCCGGTTCTGGCTTGATTGACAGGTGTCTCGTCCAATCAGCGTCAAGTATTCCATTCTCAAAATACCTACCTTTTCCGTTTTGTATGAATTGTTGTTGTGTTTTCTGAATTGTCGTTGTGTTTTCTGAATTGTCGTTGTGTTTTCTGAATTGTTGTTGTGTTTTCTGAATTGTTATTTTGTTTTCTGAATTGTCGTTGTGTTTTCTGAATTGTCGTTGTGTTTTCTGAATTGTTATTTTGTTTTCTGAATTGTCGTTGTGTTTTCTGAATGTTGTTGTGTTTTCTGAATTGTTGTGTTTTCTGAATTGTTATTTTGTTTTTGGATTTGTTATTTTGTTTTTATAATTGTAATTTGTTTTGCACCTCTCGGCCACCGTAGTAAATGTATGCTCGTCTAGAATTACAATAAGCTTTTACAATAAGTGTTCACACAGCGCACATAACACCTCTGCTCTTACTCCCGATTTCTCTCAACATGGGGACAAGAGAGCTGTCAGTTAATAAATGGGAAAACAAAGTAACTTGCATTACTTATATGAAAAAGTAACAGATATTTTGTTGTAAATTTAAAAGTGATGCGTTACTTATTTACTTGAAAAAAGTAATCTGATTACATCTGAACAACAGTAACCCAAACCCACCTATCCTTCTCCACATTCCGCAGTACACAACTACAAACAGTTAATACAGTACAAAAATAGATGAAACGATCAATATTTCTGCAAAACTTTGTATGGGTCTGTGTGTGTGAAATATAGTTATTCTGATCATTTCTCATGGGGGTTTCTTTAAGTTCCCAACATTAGATTCGTCTCGCTCTCAGAAAACCTGCTCTGATATTTTGCCAGTTTTGCATTTACAGAAAACCACACAAACAAAATGCACATCATCCTCCTGACATGGACCCACATCTAGAGACTGAAAGTTCACTAGAGGGAGAGGAATGAAAAGAAGTCTACAAATAGATAACTGGAGGATACACAGAGAGAGACAGAGAGGAGAGTTTGCCTGATATGGACAAAACAGCAATGCCTCAACCCCATTTTTATGTGGTGTGGGTTAGGGGGACTGCATGTGTTTTCTCTCTTGGTCTTAACTGGCAGGGTTTCATTTCTGAGGCAACCATCTGGATCAAACAGCATCAGACGCTATAGGACAACACACACATGACTGCGTCTCATCTGTCCACATGCCTAAATGCTTCTCTTTTTCCTCATGACACTGTATCCCATCCATCTCTCCGGCTGCTATTCTCACTCTTACTGGATATTTTCTCTTGCCCTTCCGCTCTGAGAGCGTTTTAACAGTCTCGTCATCTCTCCTGCTCCTACATCACCAGATTAAATTAGATGGTAAACCTGTGACACACACACACACACTATGATTTGATAGATGACATTTTGGAGAACCGCTAAAATGAAGTTAGAGTTGAAAACGTTTTACATACGTTTAAAACGCAGGAGGCATTTGCGTGCTTTGAATGTTCTTAACTGCAGATCGTACTCAAATGATGTAGTCCTGACATACAGTATACTGTATATATATATATGCACACATATATATATATACACACACACACACACACTATATATGTCCACAGTGTGTGTGTATATATTTATGTATATATATATACAGTGAAGAAAATAAGTATTTGAACACCCTTCTATTTTGCAAGGTCTCCCACTTAGAAATCATGGAGGGGTCTGAAATTGTCATCGTAGGTGCATGTCCACTGTGAGAGACATAATCTAAAAAAAAAAAATCCAGAAATAACAATGCATGATTTTTTAACTATTTATTTGTAAGATACAGCTGCAAATAGGTTTTTTCAGTGGCGCAATTGTTTTCTGGAACTGCAAAATAGCACCAGGGATTGTTTGTGCCGAAACACACCTCCTTTTTTGCGCTGAACCGCCCAGGGAGCGCAAGTTCATTCTCTAGTTTACCGACGTGCGTCTGTGGAGGGAAAAGTCCACTTTGCGTGGGTGCAAAATAGGAATGATACATGCGTCAGTGTACAAAGTCATTTGCGCCGGGTGCAAGATAGGGCCCTAAGTGTTTTAGACAGGTGAGCAAATGTTTGGAGACATTCATCGACAGAAAACAAATCATTGTTATACAGCTCAACACAGTAATAGTACCATATTTACCATGCCTAATATTGATCTAGCTCACTGCAGTGTGCAACAAGTGGCTCATACAGTAGCCGAACACACAGAGTAGCATTATAACAACTTTCAACACACTCAAATGTAAATAATATGATAAAACAGCGCCGCGCTACCTCACATACGCATGGCCGGACGAAGCAGAAGTGGTCGTCTGTGGTATAATAAAAGCTCCACTGCTCTCAAGCTGTGTGTCTCTCATTAGCAATTGCTCCAGCGGTATCGTTCTGCTCCAACGGCTTTTGCAACGTTCATAAATCTTTTGAATATTACCGGTCATCCATGAATATGATTTTTGTTTTGAATAAAAAAAAAAAACTTCCTGTGTGCCTTTAAGAAACAATATATAACTAACTACCATTCAAAAGTTTCGGGTCACTATGATTTTTTTATTCAGCAAGGTCGCATTGAATTGATCAAAAGTGATAGTAAAGATGTTACAAAAGAATGTTAAAAACAATCCAGATTTTTTTTTATTATGGTTTCCACAAAAAATATTAAGCAGCACAACTGTTTTACTGTATTTTCGATCAAATAAATGCAGATATTTTTGTAATTTTTTCCTTAGTTTGTTTTATATATGTATATATATTGCAATGACACTGGATCCAATGTTTCATATGACAAAAACACTGGGCAGAGGACGGACACACACAGGCTCTGGGTCTTGTTGCTCGGGTGACATTGCCGCATTATTTCAACTCATGAACTCTGGGCAGGACCAGACAAAGAAATTTCACAGGGGGGCTGTGTGTGTGTGTGTGCGTGTGTGTGTGTGTGTGTGTGTGGTGTACACAAAAAGGACTGAAGTCATGGAAAAAATGTTGAAGTTTACGTAGCTATTCAAAACAAGAAGCTGTGCCAACAAGAGACAGAGAGACGCAGAGCGAGAGATTAATCATGGTTAGTAATCTTTAAACATTCTGTAATTTCAGTGTATACCAATAATGGTGATGAGAGTTGGTTTGCTGCTCCCCAATAATCTTTGGATTAACACTAAATTCAACAATAACAAGATGGCACAATTATAAACACAAAAACGGATACAACATGATTTTTTTTTTTTTTTTGCTGCCGTACTAAAAGAAACTGTGAGAACTGTATGTGTGTGTGAGTGTTTAGGGGATGTCTGGGCATTCCTGGGGGATTCCGACATTTTCCATTCCCTCTCAGAATGTCCCAGACTCTTTTCCATGAAACCAGAGCAACGGCTAATTCAGCTACCAGCACAAATGTAATCAGTGCCTGAAACACAAATCTAATGAATGCAACAACAGAATTTATTTATCAAATCATTTTCTTTCAGCACAGAGGGATGTTACTGAGTAACAATTAAGGATTTGATTGTCAATGATGGCCTTTCCCTGGCACTTAAATAACTAAATAAACTTTAAAAAGTTGATTCATTAAAAATAATTCAATAAATCAGGTAACATGGCAACAATTAGTGATGAACATCAAATTAATGTACAGATGTATACATGTTTCTCATATAGGCATACAAAAAAAGCTGTATTTTTTGTTTTTCGCTTCATTTCTTTAGAGCAAGAAAACCAGCTAACAAGTAAACAAAGTTTTATTGACCTTCTAAAGGCAAAATACGGTCTGACATGTAGAATTTGTGGTGCCGGCTGGCCTTAAGACTGGAGGATTAACGAATATCAGGGAGCAGAGAGGATGTGATTCATAACTCGGCAACAGGAGAGAAAGAAATATTTAATTTCCTTTAGTTCAAACTGAGTGAATGGACACTTCACAGTGATGATTAGATGGCAATTTAAGCTGTGTGCTGTATGCGTGACAGTATATGCAAATCATATGGAAGTGTGAGCACGCACACGCATGATAATTTTTTTTACTGTCAAATGTTTTTGTTGAGAGGTAATAGATTTACAATCAGATGTACTTCTGTACTAATTTTTTTAGAGTTTCTGGCTCCATTTTTTTTTAACCTATTCGAAGTGCCAGACTTGCACGCAGACACAAACAAGTTCATTTCTGGTGTAGATTTCTTAGTGGCTTTCATGTCACACCAATATTCTTTCTTATAGTGTGAGAGGATTGTTACAGGCAGGAGAGAAAGCGAGAATGACTGGAAAAGAACCACAGCCGATTAAATGAAAAGAGAAGGAGGGAGGGAAGACATAAAAGAGTGCAAACGTGATGCGCACATCAAAGCTTCACCATAACGACCATGGCATTTATGATGACATGTACGATAAGTGTATGTGTGTGTGTGAAATCTTACTGCATAAATTCAATCTTATTTAATCCTCCATAGGAAAGTTTATGTGCTTGAATTATTTCAATTTATTAAACAATAGTTCAAAAAAGGACGTTTGTAGTACTAATTATTGGAGTCCATTAATCGAACTTCCATGCCTCTTATATAGTAATTATGTATCATTATGTATTTACTAATGCTCGGACACACTCTGTCTCTCTCGTGCGCAGAGCAGACACACTCGGTCTCTCTCGCTCACTGTCAAGCGTGCTCTCGGACACACTCGGTCTCTCTCGCGCAGTTCGCTTCGCTTTTGTCCACACCGGCGTCTGATTGACTCATGGAGGCACGTGATCAGACAGTGGTTTACGGAGCGCTAGATTGGCTTTGCAAAAAAAAAAAAAAAAAAAAAACGTTGATACGGAGCGTTCTATGAGCGGAATGACGCGTTTTAAATATCGCTCGATCACGCGAATTTGATCGTGGAAAGCTAAAATCGTGATCGTGATTAAAATTCGATTAATTGTGCAGCCCTATTGTGCGTGCATGTTTGTGACACTCTAACGTATAATATACAGGGGCTTTTGTCCATTACAATCAAACCTCTTTTCTACGTACATTTATTTGTTTTCATTCAAAACACGGTTACGACCTTGACAGCTGATCTGAGACCTGCTTTACTGCAGGTCTTTTAATTTCCAGCTGGTGTAAGCTAGTTTAGTTGATTGATCAGCTGCAATACCAGCATTCATCCAACAAGTCCAACCTTTTAAAGAAATTGTAGGAAAAAACGATCAAACAAACATTTTTTTTAAATTTATCAGTGACTACAAAACAAAAGTTGCTCCCAAATTCAAGTAGTAAATGTATGAATTTAAAAAATATATATATTTTAAAATTCGTGTGTTGAGCAACAGAAGGCTGCCTGGTTTGAAAGGGACTTCTGTCTGAGCTGCATGCATCACTACACTATTGACAATAGACAATGGGATTTTTTTTTAAAAGATTTTTTAGGTAAACTGATGGAGACATGCATGAACTGGTTAACCATAATGTTTAAAAACACAGCTTGACCACCTTAAAACTCCACGGAAAACATCCTTCTCCCAGGACTCCTTTGAATAGAGCCAAGCTGCTCATCTCACCGCCTGCCAAAATAAGCCCAACAGAACGGACAACAGCAATCTTACACATTCTAACTTCCTGTCAATTAGACATCGTTCCGACGGCAGCGATCAGCCTCTCTACCCACCCACCAGAACGCTTTGCTTCTGGAGGCAGACGGATGAGGCGCATGTGTGTCATAGAGCAAAGCAGAAATAAGGGTGCAAAAATAAATATAGGCGTGTTTTATCAATGAACTCAAGTCTCTCACTGAACAACTCAACCCGCTAAATGCTGTCCGTAAACTGTGCATCATGTCAGAGCTTCACGTCATATCATTTTTATGTGTAGCGCCTTAGAGGAGGCGTTTAACTGATCCGAGTCAGTCCGACAGACTAACCAAGCCTAGTTTAATTAAGGCCGGCTTATTTCTAAACCAATTCAGTTGGCACAAATGAACATCTTTTGATATTTTGCAGTAGTCAGAGTTCCAGGACAAGTCTTTTGTCAAGAGCTTGTTTGACACACAGTTAAATAATAAAAGACAATTTTTTTTAAAGATACAGATAAATTATCATGGAATGAGTTCAGTGGAGTGGGTTACAGCTCTTCTGCGGTTTAAGGTTTAATTGGCTTTGGAATACGAGAGAGAGAAACAGGGGAATTTCACACAGACTGATATGTGTGTGTGTGTGTGTGTGTGTGAGTGTGTGTGAGTGTGTGTGTGTGTGTGTGTGTGTGTGTGTGTAAGGGCTTGGAAAAGACAGTTGCTTAAGCAGAACACCAGAGGATTCTGGGACGTGAGTTGTGCCTTGGGTAACATCATTGCAGAGAGCTGCAGTGACGCACTCCAAAAGATCACACACGCTCGCACACACACCGGGAGTGGTTATTTGGAGAGAACGTGCTGAAATATGACAACAACGTTTCAAATGCTGACAATTTACGTCAATTTTGCTCACCTCCCTCAGCGTCACCTGCCATCTCTCTAGTTTTTCCTCCCTCGCCATTTTCTCTGTGAAATGGCATCCAAATAGTGCAAAGAGAAGCCAAATATCATCAGGAGATCCAGAAACACTGCAATGACCTTGACTGCTGATCCCAAAAATGTTGAGGTGGAACATCCATATGTTTTACATGGTTTGTTGAGGTTTGGAGCTGGTCTGTCTGGTCCAAAGGGGTTTGGTTGATTGATCAGCTAGAATAGCAGATGATTTAATTAGAAGACCATCTTGGTTAACCCAGTTAGAGCCAATTAGACCACCTCGACTAAAGGCAGGAATACACTAAACTACTTTAAAAGTCTGAACAGATTTTCAAAACACTAAGCATCATACACTTGCCGACTGAGCATCACACACAAGTCATTGCGAACAGGACAAATTCAAAGAAACATGAACCTTGCTGCTAGGAGACGCGAGGCAGATTAAAACAATGTGTTCGAAAATCAGCTTAAAATATCAAATATGTTTGAAATCCGACAACTGGATAGAATCATGGACTGAAGCTAAAAAACTGTGCCCACTATGCAATTCACTACGAAATCTGTCAACTTTGACTGGTCAAATTATATAGGATGGCTCTGATTTTCAACAACTAGCACTGACTCGTCCAGACTGAAAATCAGGGGGGAAATCTGTGTAAAAGCTGTGTAGTGTATTCCAGCCTAACTATTTTCCATAACACAATTTGACCTTGTAAACTATCTCAGTCCAGTTAGAGCTAGTAGAACACCTTGATTAAACTGGTAGAGACGTGATTGAGCTGGATAACCTAACTAATGTTCAAAAACAGCTTGACCCGTTTTGACAGAACCAGGGCTGTTCGTCAGGACAGCAGGAGTCTTTTACGTTCAGACTCTTTAAGCCATTAAATCCACTAACTGTAGCAGTACTAATAACCTAAAACGAAGATGGATATGCTAATTCTCCTTCTCTCTTTCTTTATTCTCTCCCTCCTACTTAGTTTCTTTTCTTCTCCCCCTGTTCCCCCCTGCTGTGGCCTGCTCTTACTGCAGTTCACACTCATTACTGTGGGAGCTGTAAATCCGTTTGCTGTTTTCTCACTTGAAAAGGAAGGAGAGACAGAAAGGAAGGAATGATGGAAGGACTGATGACTGAGTCAACTTCAGTAACCACAGACGGGAAAATGTGCTTAAATTTGAAAAGCAGCAACATTTGTGTGACATTTTAAAGTCAAAATGGCATTCTCAATGGATTTTCTTCTGCAATTTCTGAGTATTTCCAAGTGGAATGGGAAATTCATCAAGGAAAATATTGCAGGGTGGGATTTTATTTTATTATTAGTTTAATCTTGCACAACAACACCAGGAGCATGTATTAAGATTTTAATTGTCTGATGAAAGAGTACAAATGCGCACTTCAGAACATCTCACAGCTAGATTTCGACAAATCTGCAAGGTTTGAGAAATTACATGTTTATTAGATATTACAATATTTGTTTAAATGTTACAAATGCGTATTTAATGAATGCTGACGATAGATGAGAATGTAGTGTTTGTCTTTTTTATAGCTATTAATATAAAAGTAAACACTATAATACTTTTTCGTAAATCGTTTCTTTGTTTAACACGTCTATCTAATGATGTATTATTCTATATTTTAAAATGCCAAATACCGGCCGATATAAGGGCCTTGGCGATATATCGGTCGACCACTATGAAAGAGAGTCCACTACAAATGGTGTGATGTGGCCTTTAACTATACCCATAATTCTATATAACTGTTCTTGTGTTAGGACAACATAAACTTTTTAAACATAAAAAGTGGTAATGCAAGTACATCTTATATTATATGATATGATATTGTTTTATATTTACTTTAGCAGATGCTTTTATACAATATTAACTTAAAACTTAATTAACTTAATTGATAATGTATTATCAATATTCAAATTCTATACAATTTTGTCATAAGAAATTAAAAAACAAACCCTATGACACCATAAGACGAAGGCAAAATTCATCTAAATGTAAAAATAGGGGTAATGAGCATGCACAATGAAATATCCTATATCAGCTGATATATCCAATGTGGCTAAATTAAAGAAAAGTATTATTTCTCTGCCAATAACCAATATATTGTGCATCTCTATGCATAAAAAAGCTTAAATACATAAAACAAGACAACAAAATAGTGATTATATTTTTTGATCATATTTGATAAAATTTTTTGATTAAAAGTAAAAAGCAACATTACAATATTTTTCCTTTGCTCTTTAGTTATAGCATCAAAGGTAAAGTCACATTTCACTTGCGGTTCAAGTCTAAAACAAACTAAAGCTGGTGAGCCTCAGCTGACAGAACTGGACATAGACCTCAGACTACAGGAACCATCGGGAAGGACACACGCACACACACAGATACACACACTTATCAGTGTCTCTGTCCTCTTAGTGGACTGGACAACCTGCCCTCAGCAAAAAGAGAAAGAGAGAACGAGATAGAGATGAAGCAAGGAGAGAAAGAGGGAATATCTATGTCATTGTATGCTTTTTGACTCAGAGCAGTTTGAGTGACTGAAGGTCTCAACCCATCATGACAATATTCAGATCCCACACACACAAGACCCGGAGCACAGTGTGTGTGTGTGTGTGTGTGTGTGGCGGGTGGCTGTCCTTGCCTGTCCTGGCCACACCCTGCAGGGAATGAGTTATAAAAGGAGCAGAGCTGCCTACACACGCACAACAAACACAGTCTCTCACTCTCGGAGTGTTGCTCTTTTGTGTTACACAATCCCCAGGGTGACAATGACACAATGAACACCCTAACCTTAAATCTGTCCTCAACCTAAACCCATTATTTAATCTCTATCCCCAATCCTAACCTCTGATCCTAACTGTTTCCTCATTCCCAGCCTCATCTTTCACCCTAACCCTGAATTTTAATATTTCACTGAGTCAATTCTAAACCACCCCAAAACCTAAAATCTAAATTTAATCTTAATCCTTTAAGAAAACCCCAAATTTCTCCAACTCTAATCCCAATTTCTTCCACACCTTCCCTTTCATTTCAATCCAGAATCTTATGATCTTTGGTTTAGTTCAACCCTAAAAGTTACTGTTCGTAGAAAAGATGCTTGCCATAACTGATCAATCATATCTTGGCTATGATTGCAATCTAAAGATTTCTCAGACAAGCTTTTGCTAATTAGGGCCAGAGCACCAATGGAATTGCTCTGTTTATTTAATGTCATTTGTTGACATTGTTAAATAAAACTAAAACAAACCTGGTAAATCTAACTAAAGGCATAAAATAAAATAATATTAGATGACAAACTCAAACGAATTTTTTTGAAGTACAAACATTCCTGAAAAAGAAAAATTCAAACAAAATAGAAATATAAAAATGATAAACATGACAAAAGCACATAAAACTTCTAAAACTAAAATTAAAATATAAAAATAAAAGCTAATTCAAAGTATTTAAGAAATACTACAATAGTACACAAATAATACTAAAATAGCACTGGTAAGACCTTCTTTATGGAAGGTCTTTGTGAATAGTTTTAAATGTAATTTTATTAAATAATTTGGTAAAACGTTATTTATACAAGATTTCAAAGATTGAAATGTCTTGATAAGCACACAGAGTGTATTAAACTCAGCCTCAGCCTTCATTCCTTAACGAACATGCAGAGGATCAGTAATAGCACCTATTACTAATTCACCTTCAAGGTAAATTCATTTTAATAATTAATGCCGACTTATGTACATAGTGATTCAGGTTGTAGTGTTGATAGCAACTGCACATTTTACAGTGCCATACTGAGTATGTTGTAGAAACTGTAAAAACAGTTGTGTTCACTTAAAGGGTTAGTTCACCCAAAAATAAAAATTCTGTCAGTAATTACTCACCCTCATGTTGTTCCAACCCCGTAAGACTTTCGTTCATCTTCGGAACACAAGATATTTTGGATGAAATCTGAGAGCTGTCTCACTCCTTCATAGGCTTCTAAGGGATCGAAACTTGTCGGCTTAGAAAGTTAGAAAAAACAATGTTATTCCAAGTGACTCAATCTTAAGTTTATCAAGTGACGAGAATACTTTTTGTGTGCTGAGTTGAGTCACTGTAGTCACTTGGACTATTTTAACAATGTTTTTACTAACTTTTCTGGGCTGGAAGAATGAAATTATATAGAAGCCTATATGAAGCAATGAGACAACTCTCAGATTTCATCAAAAATATCTTAATTCATTGTTCCGAAGATGAAAAAAAGTCTTACGGGGTTGGAACAACATGAGGGTGGGTAATTACTGACAGATTTTTCATTTTTGGGTAAACTAACCCTTTAAGGCCAAAGTATATTTCACTTTTTACATGTAAGCGAGAATCAGCAAAAAGCGTGATGCAAACTTCGTCATTAGAAGAGTATGCGCGTCCTGTACGCACAAAGGTGGATTTTTGTAACCGGTCGCACATACACATTTAATTTTTTGAGTATCCACAAGATGGTAACCGTGCCCTGAGGTTGTCGATTCACAAGGAAGTCGAAGAAAACCGCATAAACAGAACAGAACGGAACGCATGCAAGCTACAGCGACAATGGAGGCCTACATAGAGGAGAGATTGTGCGAAGAGTTTAGAAAGTACCCTCATTTGTACAACTCTAGCAAGAAAGAATACAAAGATATTCAAATAATATCTCATACCTTAATAATCAAAGATTACATGATATAACAATTTTTTTAATACTGTATCCTAAATTGTGGATAATTAAATTATATATCATGCTGAAGTACATTTCTGGAGTGTTAAAGATTAAAAGAAAAATAACAACCAGAACCGAAAACCGTGATACGAACCGAACCGTGGGTTTTGTGAACCCATTCCTAGTTGTAACTTGTGGTGAGAGATTGCTCAAAACTTCACATGCGTCATAAGTAGTATACTTTGCAAGGCTGGGAGTTCGACTGTGTGTGTACCCGATACTTTCTCATTTACTCTGATTTTATCACTTATCGCTTTCAAATGAGATACTATTTCTATTTTCAAATGACTGTGATAAGAATTCTGAGTTTCTGTTTTGTAGTCTCTTCAGTTTTTAATATAGCATAATTTAACAATTTCTTTGTAGTAAAAGGGAAGAAAAATGCTTTACAATGTCATGATACATTCCAAACAATGTAGGAATGATGATGAAATAAATTTTAGCCATTTTCTGAGCTCATTTTACTGGCTGTTTTCCAGTTCATTCCTGTTGAGTTAGCAGCACTAACCAAGGTGGGAGGAGCTTAACAAAGGGACATAAAATGCATAAAGAACCATAACTAAAAGGGATAGTTCCCCCCAAAAATGAAAATTCTGCCATAATTTACTCACCCTCAAGTTGTTCCAAACCTGTATGAATAGTTAATGGGCCCCATTGACTTCTATAGTGTTTTTTTCCCCACACTATGGAAGTCAATGGACCTCATAAACTTTGGTTAACAATACAGTATAATTCAAAATGTCTTATTTTCTGTTCAGCAGAAGACAGAAATTATTTTTTTGGGTGAACTATCCCTTTAAATGGATAGCATCTCTGTATCACATTATTCCTATTTCCCCCTTCTACAGCACACCGGAAGGATCCAATTTAACACCAAAATGTTCATTATACCCATAAACATCACTGCAGCGATTGTAGGGCTACACCAACTCAAGATAATAGAGTTAGCTAAAGATAGCACTTTATTAGCAGTTACAAGGATGCTAAAGGAACAGACAGCTATAAAATAAATGACAATGTTCCTCCTGTTGTTGTAATATCTTCACCACAAAACAACTGCTGATATACTCGTGACTCTGTACTTCATCATTTGCCCAACTTATGAAATCCTCATATTCCACAAATCTGTTCAAATAATCACATTTTTAAACAATCCCCCTGAACATTAACAATAGACTCAGAAGTTTAATCGGAGGTATTACTGCTGATTTAGCGATGCGGCGCAAGTTAGTTCGGCCAGTGGACGCTTAAAATGAATGAAAGCACTTTTTCAGTCTAATGGCGGTATTGAACAGTAAAAGGATGCAGCAGCTCTTTCCTGTAATTATACAGCTGCACTGATGGTCGTCTGGCCTCAGATCAGTAATGGAAGTAAGATTTAGAGCCACCCCTTATTCAGTCTGATTAATGAATCATATCAGACTTTATTGATAGAGACGATACTTGTTTTTGCATCAAGCTTTTCAAAAACTGTCCTAGCAGAGATCTAGAAAGAAGGGCATCTCTCTCCCTCTGTGTGTGTGTGTGTGTGTCTGTGTGTGCAGCCTATCAAACTTTTATATGGGTGATTATGAGTGCATGAATATACCGTAGGCTACTTAATTTGATTAATCAAACTACCATGGTAAACTAGCATCACCACAACTACCTTGCCTTTCAGTTCTACCAATTCACCAGCTAACAGCAGCACCAAAACACCAGTACTTAGTCATCTTGAGTCATCATACTATAACTCACATGCAATATTATAATATCAATGTAAAAGCACAGCTCAACTGAAGCACTTGCTCCCCGATGCGCAGTTGACACCTGGCTTATTCTATGTGACAGAATATGATTGATTATATTCATTGACATCAGCCATGGGCAGCTGAAGATCCAGTGAACGTCTCTTCCAACACTAACAACTGCAGATCAATGATACAATTAGAAGAGACTTGAAAATCAGCCAGGACAAACAATATTTAGCGCCTCAACAGACGCTCTAGATGCAGAAAAGAGTCAGTTGCCTTGTTAGGTTAGCTTGCTCAGTCTCACTCATCGGGCTCACTCTTAGCTGGTCAGTTTTTATGGTTCAACTTTTATGGTTACGGTTACTCTTATCGGTTTATGGCATCTGACTGTTTCCATGATACATCTAATACATTAAAGATTATTTCAATGCAGTCCCACATGTTTGTTTTTCCATCAGTGTGGGAGCTTTCTATTGACTTTTACTGTTTTTATTCTGAGAGACATACAGTTCTACAGTATCTCCTTAACCTAACCTCCTTCACAGAAAATTACATTTTCAAATGACATTTAGTATCTTGAAATTCATTCTGCTCTCGTACACACTGTACTCATGATCAACATCAACTGTCCACTCGATTTATATGAAACCGTCTCGAACCCCGGCCTACAGTGTCTGTTTCTGTAAGCTAGTGTGCGTGTGTGTGTGTGTGTGTGTGTGAGTGAGTGTGTGATTGTGTGTTTGTGTGTGTGTGTTTCAGTTCATGCATGTGTGCTTCAAATCCTGAGGGTCTGGGTTGTCTGCCCAGATAACCGAATCTACCCTTCAACCCTTTTCATTATTTATGTTCTCTCTCATTTCTCTCTCCCTCAAAAAAAAAAAAAATGGAAAAGCAGAATGGGGGAATAAGGTGTGAATGAATGAAAGAGTGAAAAATATAAGACCAGCAATAGAAAATAAAAGAGAGAGTGTGAGAGAGAGAAAGTCCCTGGGATATCTATTTGCTTGCAGTCATTCATTTTAAGAGTGGAAGAGGAAAAAAGTGCCCTCTGGCTTCCCAGCATGCATCACCAAATCCTAGAACTCTTTTTTTTAAAAAACATAAACACCCTTAGACACAAAGAATTATCAGTAAAGAAATTCATATCGTTACACATATACAGTTGTTTAAGTTTTAAACATGATTCAAATTTGCGTCACCCGCACGGGTGCCGGCCTCAATGTGGCCGAGCTAACTTCTGGGTCACAGCTCTGACATAAATGATTTGCTAACATGGTGTCCTAATTTGACAAGGCGCAATGTGACACGTTTTCAGCAAAAGGCAAATTGTGTGTCCAGGCTGAACTTGAACCAGCGTGACACTCGCATCCAATCCAAAGTTATTTTGTTTTTAAATGTACAATAAAGTGCAAAATTCCCCACCCACTTTTTCAGTGGCCTTAGTTCCCGAAGTATTTTTCCCATTAATTTCCTCCATAGAGAAAAAGTCTTTAATATCTGCGTTTCCATTACCCTTCAAATTGCGCAAATTGAAATTGCGAATTGAAAATACATACAATGGAAAAACTCCCATATATCGCAATTTTTTTTTTAAAACGCTCAGATGAGTAGACGATGCGAAAAACACCTTATAAATGGCCGCTCCCAAGTATAAGGGGCTTTCCTTGCCATTAATGCTTGGATAACAAGACTACGTCTCTTTCGATTATAAAATAATGGCTAGTGGGGTGGCTGCAATAGACTTAATCCATCCATTGCAATGATTTTTGGAATGACTTATCGTAATTAATAAAAAATTTACGTTTTAGTCGCAGTCATTTCGCAATAGTTTTTTTATCGACATATTGCAAAAGTTTTGCGCAAATCTGTAATGGAAACTAGGCTAATGAAAAGTTCTAAAGCATGAACCAAAACAACCAGCACTGACATCATGAACCACATCTCAAGTTTGGTTTTACTGTAGATTTATATTAGTATATAATGCAATATATTCATATTTGGTTACATAATTTGCTAATGCCTCTTAGAAGTTCCCTGCTTTTGGTGTGGTTACTGTTTATATGTTAACAACAATTTTTCTGATTGGTTGATTTAAGGTCCCCCTGTGGTGAAAATCAAGCTTTTAATGTTGTTTATATGTCTATGATGGTGTTTTTAATAAGACAAACCATGTCAGCAAACATATGTTCATAAGTCAGCACCATTGCTGAGTATTTTCTCCTTAAAACTGTAGTGACCCAAAGACAGTCTCAAAAACGTTGTTTGAAATCGCTGTCGTTTCTGACGTCACAAACTACCGTCACCAATCACGTCAACGAGTGGATCTCTGAGCTGGTGTGAGTGAGTGGAGGCAGGGCTAATTTGCATATTCAAAGAACCGCCTATACTAAATGAGGAAAGTGTGTAGAGTTACATTCAAGCTATTTTAGGCATGAAGATTTTTTTTTCAAGGAAAAAAAAAACATTTAAATATGTAATTTTGGTGATCAAAGATGAGTTTTAAGGGATACAATTATTGACTACAGGGGGACTTTAAAAAGTTTCCTTTTTCAAGATTGTGGGTATTGTAGGTCTTTTTTTTTTTTTTTAAGAAATAAAACGACTTATGTTTTCTACTGGCGCATCATGGTGTAATGGTAGGACTGTCTTGAAAAGTTATACATTACCATTAAAAATTTGGGGTTGGTAAGATTTTTCTTTTATATTTAAGACTCTATGCTCACCAATGCTGCATTTATTTAAATATTATTACTATTTTATATAACGGTTTTCTATTTGAATATTTTTAAAATGTAATTTGTTCCTGTGATAGCAAAGCTGAATTTCCAGCAGTCATTTTCCCAGTCTACAGCAGTCCCAGTCACATGATCCTTCAGAAATCATTCTAATATTTGGTGACTTTTTATTTATTTATTATCAATGTTGAAAACAGTTGTGCAGCTTAATATTTTTTGAGGAAACCATGAAACCACAAAGTTCTGAAGAGCAGAATTTATTTGAAATCCTTTGTAACATTACAAATGTCAGTTTTGATCAATTAAACACATCCTTGCTGAATAAAACTATTAATTATTAATAATTAACTATTAACTATTAATTTATTAATTTAATCACAGAACTTTTGAAATGTAACGTAGTGTATGGACAATGGTTTACACATAACCTGCTCTTAATGTTGGAGGTAGCGCTGAAACACACCCCGGCACCCCGTAGAGCGCATCCTCTCTGCACTTTCATAAATTACCTTGCGTTCTATCAGAGAATGTTTGGCATTTATCGCACTTTTCAGTGCACAGCATGATATCCTCTCTCGCTCTCTTTCTCACTCTAATATAAGAAACTTGGCTGCACCTGTTGGGGCTCTTATATAACACTACAGTATGATACAACACCACTAGCACAAAACTACTGAAAGCGTACAAACATCTGATCTGATGCGTAGTACATTAACTGTGTCATGGCAAGATGAAAACAGATCCAACCCTGCTACACACGTTACAGGATCAGGAGATGGTGCATCTAAGACAAAAACCAGGGGAACACGTGTGTGTTGCCAGGGGCCTGAGGAGACATCTATAAATACGTTTGTGAACCAGGCCAGAGTGGAAATAGGGAAATGAAGCAGGACAACCTCCACTGAGCCAGGACTAGAAAAGAAAGATTAAGACAAAGACACAAATAACAAAAAGAGAGACATATGGACTGCTTTACATAAGACACGACATCTATTCATGGAAAAAATACATCACAAATGAGACATCTTTCATATCGCAATTGTTTCTCAAACACAGTGGGGCCATGGCCCTTCCATTTTTATAGCGTAAGAAAATTTTGTCTTTACTTACCATCATGTTCTTCCAAAAACAGCATGCCCCCCACTGTTCCTCTCAAATGTCATTAGAAAGAAAAAGTTAAGTCATACAGGTTTGGAACGACTTAAGGGTGAGTAAATGACGGAGTTGTAATTTTTGGGTCACTTGAAAAAGAAAAAAAAAGTCCTTTAAATTTCACAAGTTTTGAAAAAACATCCACTGTGCAATAAAATTCGGGGTAAACCAATAGACCACTGTACCAAGATGCAAGCAAAAGCAAAAGCTGGCATTTTGGTAGAACTAAAAAGCTTGTAACGATTACAAAACAGAATGAGGGACACTTTGTGCTCCCAGAATGCTCTTACAACTAACCTACTCCCCTCTCTCTCTCTCTCATTCACACCTCACACCACTACTGGACAGTCAGTACCAAGAGACACTAACAAGATGGCAGACAGACCACAGTGGCACCCTGACATGTTTCGACCCTGCGACTCACTGATTGCGACTGTGTGTGTGTGTGTGTGTGTGTGTTGACTGAAGGACAGGCTGATTGCTGTGTCTTCATGTTAACCTTTCAGACAACAGAATAAGTGGTGTTATAAGAGCCTTTCCTGCTTCTGTATCAAGCCACTCACATCAGTATGAAGTGACTTACTGAGCTGCTGTTCGATTACCATAGGGGTACATCTCAAAAATATGACATGTCATGGAAGAACGACATAGATATAGAGAATATGTCAATCAAAGAGATCAGACAGCCTCTGTGTGTCACTGCCAATCGTATTTGGGGCATATATTTGAATTTTAACAGGGTGTGTGTGTGTGTGTGTGTGTGTGTGTGTGTGTGTGTGTGTGTGTGTGTGTGTGTGAGTGAGTGTGTGTGTGTGTGTGAGAGATAGAGATCCACACAAACACACATTTCCAATGGTAGATGTTTAATGAAGTTCTATCAATAGAGGGTGAATCTTTCTGTCTAATCCTTTTAGTAAACTCTCCCAAAGCCAGATGAGCAGTGAATGGAGAGAAAAGAAAGAGAGAGAGAAAGGGTGGATGAATAATGCAATGGCACAGCACAGCCTCTTGTGTCCTCTAGACATCAAATGAAGGATCAACACCTTCATGACTAAACACACGCGCACACACTAGCTCACACACACACAGCTTTGTTTTTGTGATTTATGAGGACATTCCATAGGCGTAATGGTTTTTATACCGTACAAACTATATATATTCTATCCCCTTACACTGCCCCTATCCCTAAACCTACCCATCACAGGAGACATGCTGCATTTTTACATTTAAAAAAAAAACATTGTTTTTTAATGTTTTTTAAGCTATTTGAAATATGAGGACTCATGCAATGTCCTCATAAGTCACATGTAAGTTGTAATACCAGTGTAATATGCATGTCATTATACACATTTGTGTCCTCATATATCACAAAAACAAGCACACACACACACACACACACACACACACACACACACACACACACACACACACACACACAGACTTAAATGAGGACATACCACAGATTTTGTTTTTGGGAAAGTGTGTCATTTCTACTAACAGCAAAATAAAAATAAAAAGATGAAATTCTGAGGACTATACTGTCCCCCAAATATAGCTATGTAAAACCACAAAATCAAACTGAGGACTTAAAGGTGCCCTAGAATGTGAAATTGAATTTATTTTGGCATAGTTAAATAATAAGAGTTCAGTACATGGACATGACATACAGTGAGTCTCAAACACCATTGTTTTCTCCTTCTTACTTAAATCTCGTTTTTGAAAAACACCCCTGAAAAATAGGCGAATCTCCACATACTACTCTACGTCTAATTAATATGTACGACACCAAAAATTTGCATATGCCAGCCCATGTACAATGACAGGCGGAACTGCGCAGCCGAAGCATGGCAGTTGTTCAGTGTTTGGATGTACAAATGAACACAAAAGGTATTTAGTTCCTTCATCCGAGCCTCTGAAGAAACAATGGGTTAATTTTATTTTCTCTGGAAATTTCCAAACATTTCACCGACGAGACTGTTTCCTCAGAGCTGACCTCGATCGATCGAGCTACCAAGCAACACTTTCTGAATGTGTAATTGTTCAAGTTCAGACAGGTAATCTTTCTCTCAAAATCGTTCAATACTGTATTTACATCATCGTGTTTGCATTGGTGAAAGCATTAGAGAGAGTGCAGAAACTGCGTTGCAATGAGAAGATCTTCATTCTTGCGATCAACACACTGTCATCTGTTTGCTCAATGCTCATCACGGCAACATTTTATGTGATGGGAATAGATCTAAATACTTTAAAAACATCTCACGATTCGTTAATCTCGATAGCTGTAATAGTAAAAACTTATAATAGCCTTTCTGTAAAGTATTTGAGAATTCGAGAGAGTTTCACATGTAATACGTAGCTATTTCATATGCAAGCATGTCAACCAATCACAGCAGAGGCCGGTTACCCACAGCAGACACGCCCCTTCAAACAGAGCTTTCAAATCAGAGGCTAAAATCAGGCTAGGAAAAATGCCTTTTATTTCTAAATTATGACTATTTTTGATCTAAAAAACATACTAACATTATAAGGGCAACCCAGAAAACTTACAATAAAAATAAAAACCATTCTAGGGCACCTTTAAACTTCCGTCTTAAAGGAACGGCTCACCCCAAACATGAAAATTCTGTCAACTACTCACACTTGTCGTTCCAAATCTGTATGACTTACTTTCTTCTGAGATATTTAGATTTTTTTAATCTGTTTTTTTTTTGTCCATACAATATAAGTGAATGATGACCAATTTTTTTTTAAATCTTCTTCTTTTATGTAAAAAAGAAAGTCATACATTTGAAATGACATGAGGGTAAGTAACTGATGACAGAATGTTCCTTTTGGGGTAAGCTGCGACTTTTACATATTCTTTTAAATGAGAATGTGTATGATTTCTTTCTAATCCCACTAATGAACTGATAATTCATTCCTTCATTGGTAACAATATACAATAAAGTTCAAATCATTGACAGTTGTAAACCTGAAATAACATATGAATATGCACAAAAAAAAAAACATTGACCTAGATTAATAAATGCATTACAAGAATTGTTTATTGTTGGTAACCAGTGGCGTTATTGTTAACTAAAACAAACTATTAAAACAATTTTTTTTAGAATTATAATAAAGCAGAAATAAAATAAAATAATTCGATTAAAATCTTGAATGTTGCATTGTCAACTAATTTAAATAAATATAAACTGAATTATAAATAAATAAAAACTATTTAGAACATTTATGATTATTATCCATGTTGACAACAGTTTTTTAGATTTTTATTTCAGGATTCTTTGATGAATAGAAAGTTCAAAAGAACAGCATTGATCTGAAATGGAAAGCTTTTGTAACATTAATCACTACCATTCAAAAGTTTGGGGTCAGTAAAAGTTTATTTTTTATTTTTGGGGGAAAGAAATTAGAAAATACTTTTATTCATCAAGGATGAGTTAAATTGATCAAAAGTTATACAGTAAAGACATTTATAATGTTAGAAAAGATTATATTTTAAATAAATGCTGTTCTTTTGAACTTTCTATTCATCAAAGAATCCTGAAATAAAAATGTAAAAAACTGTTTTCAACATGGATAATAATCATAAATGTTTCTTGAGCATCATATTATAATAATTTCATATTATAATAATTAAAAAAATGTGACATTGAAGACTGGAGTAATGATGCTGTAAATTCAGCTTTGATCACAGGAATAAATTACACTTCACTATATTTTCACATAGAAAACCGCTGTTTTAAATTGTAATAATATTTCACAATATTACTGTTTTTTTTTATCAAATAATTGCAGCCTTGGTGAGCAGAAGAGACTTCTTTTAAAAACATAAAAAATCTTACCGATCTTAAACTTTTGACCGGTAGTGTACATTCTAGGACAGCGGCATCCAATCCTGCTCCAGGAGGGCCACTGTCAGATCCAACCCCATTAAACACACCTGAACCAGCTAATCGTGGTCTTATAGGCATACTAGAGATGGTCTTATTATTGGGAGGTACAAGGGTCCGTGGCTTTACCACTGGAGAAAGTGTAATGGCTAACTTGGATCACTTGTATCTTGATAACCAATCAAATTACAGCCTTGACGTCCTTGAATTTTGTTCAGAGCTGTGCGACAGTCAATCACTGTGTGCGGATGCCATAGAAATCAATCAGAGGTGCCGTAAACTGAATCATACTTGTCGAGCAGTTGTCCATTACTTCTCTTATAAAGCAGCATTTTTTCTGTGTAAACTCTAGAAATAGACCATTCCAAAACAAATGTTTAAGAGCAAACATGTTGAAGATTACCCAATGGGCTGTCGAATCATTAAGCTATTTCCTCACAGAAGCATTTTATTCAATGTAGCGAAGCACCTACTCCATTGATATACATTAGAAAAAACGGCCTATTTTCTCATTTCCTAGCGTACCACAGCGTTAGCAGGTATTATTTTTTGGCTAAGGTTGAAGGCTTGCCTTCAAGTGGCTTTGCCAGATACGTCCAGGTAGATGTGTTGAGGCAAGCTGGAGCTAAACTCTGCAGGACAGTGGCCCTCCAAGAGCAGGTTTGGACACTCCTGTTCTAGGGGAATTCACAAAAACATGAACAAATTATGAAAATTAGGTAACGATAAACAACGTAAATCAATCTGGTGTAAATCACTCCACCACTGTGATCCAGACTCCTGAATGACGATAACTTAATTTAAATACTCTCAGTGCACATTTAGCACATGGATTACGTGGAGTGAGTGAATAAGATGCTGTTTTTTTTTTTAATGAAATGCAGCGTGCAAAAGCGGTTAGCGGTTTAGTTAGCGATCCCCATGTGTATTTTTAGTACGAGCATGTACACAAACATAAAACATCCATTCTTAAACCAGTACACACATACAGTACATTACAACCAGTACATCTCAAAACACAGAGACATACGGTACCAAACAAGAAGATTAATTTGACAACAGTAAAACATAGTAGGTATGTAGGTAGACATACTCTGACATTTCACAAAATGTAATGCATCAGATGAAAAGAGATTCATTTAAACGGTGTGTGTGTGTGATTGATTTCTCCCTCAGCGCAGCTCTGATAACTAGGACGAGTGTTATTATCTCTGCCTCCCAGGAACTGGACTGAGCCAATCCATGAAGTCTTTTGTGTTGCAAAGAAGAAGAAAAAAATCATCTCAGCACGTCTCCATCTGCCGGCTTTGAAAACGATGCATCCTGAAGAGGGGAAGCATGCACAACACAACGACATAAACGAGGGGGGGAGGTACGGGATAGCTGGATGTCCGAGAAGGCCAAATTCCTGTCAGCGGATTACAGACAAAACTGCCCTCATAACATGACTCAGCAGGATTAGGAGATTATGAGATGTCACGACTCATCTCTCTTTCTATTCCTCCTTTACACTTTTATATGCACAATTCTTCCCTTATAGTGAACTAGGAACTTTTAGAATGAAACTCCAGATTCATGCTGAAGGGAAAACAACATTTAGATAGTTGTAAATGATAGATTATAATAGCATTTAACTTTTTATTGTGTCACTTTAATTGCCTTTTCCTCATTTTTAAAGAGGTTCAATTAAAGTTTTTAAAGGTTAACTTAGACAGAATGCCTCTATTCTGGGCCTTGCCAGACTTTTCAACTCCCACTCTATAAAAAATTTATGAAAAGCATCAAGAAAATCTAATTATGCACTCTGTCCTAAGAACCTAAGAAAATATTTCTGACTCAACTGAAATTTGTGCGTACAGTTAGTATTAGTATACACACTACTCTTTCAAAGATTGGAGTTGGTCAGCCTTTTTTGAAGAAAGCTTTTTATTCAGCAAGGATGCATCTAATTGATCAAAAGTGACCGTAAAGGTGTTTATATTATTACAAAATCAAATCTATTTATCAAAGAATCCTGAAAGAAATGTATCACGGTTTCCACAAAAATAATAAACAATTGCTTGATAATGGTAAATTTTTTTGTTTTTTTTATCGTCAAAATCAGCATGTTATAATGATTTCTGAAGGATTATATGACACTGAAAATTCAGATTTGCCATCACAGAAATATATAACATTTTAAAGTAACATATAAATGCAGCCTTTCAAAAACATTTTAAAACCTTATGAACCCCAAACTTTTGAATGGTAGAGCGTGAGATCAGAAAAATATTTATTTTTGTAGATTTTTTTGGTCCATCTGAGAGTAGTTTTCCCTAGCTTTCATTACCAAATCAATTAGTAATTGAGAAAGACAATTCAGATACAATATTTTCATAAATATTTGTATTAATTGACTGCTGTCTCCAGTGTTATTTTTTCCCCTAAAAAAAAAAGTACGAAATGTTACTGCTGTCATAACATTATTACCATCATACCGACCAAAAATTCTTGCGACCTCACATTATAGCAAACATCCACTTAAAAGGCCATCACCACACTTTTAGATAAAAGTATAATTTTTACACATTTAAAGTAGACAATTTCTACAACAAAATAAAATCATCCACATATAGAGGCATGAAATTACAAAATAACCTCAGTATGTGTTGCTGGACTGTGTGAGTATTCTTGACATTTCCAAAAGACTTATTTATTAAAATAAAAGTTGAAATCCAAAAAAAATAAGAAAAAGTATAATATCACATGAATAAGAGTTAAAACAAATAAATTCTTTCTCTCTATTTCTCCTTTCTCTCTCTGTCCATTTTTCTACTCCTCCTGCGGCCTGCCTGTCTTCTTCAATAATAAGGATGGATGGCTTCTTCTATGTGTTTCAACATCATGAATCTAAAGCTTAGCTCATTACCAAACCTGAGACATTTAATAACCTCCTTTTCAGAGAGCTAATAAGCATTAATGCTCCTTCATTCGCTCCAGGCCCCAGTGTGAACTGACATTCAGCAAATCACTGGTGTCGGCCAGAGGAATCGCCCTCACTTTCAGCCCAACTCGGGGATCCTCACTATAAAACACAAAAAAACCTCACTATGCCGCATCCAACTGTGCCTGGATTTGTTCGGAAAGGAAAGGGACCTGCAGGCCACCGTAGATTAGTGCGGGAAGTTTTAATCCTGTGAAAAAGTCACAGGAGAAAGATCAGCAGCTTAAAAGTTCCACTGCAGAAGGCGAAAGGCCAGCTCCAAAGAAGTATGATAGCTCAGACTGTGTGTGTGTGTCATAAGTCTAGTAAAGGTGTGTAAAATGTATCTAATCCAGGGGGATCGGCCTCTACCGGCACCAGGATTTTCCTTCTCCACTAATCTTTAAAGAGAACCATGCCAATGTTTCCACCCGCACCAGCTCATTTATACAGCACCCCTCTCTGCCTCCATCTCAGCTCAATTTCCCTTCCAAGTTTCTCTTTCCTCATTTGTGACTTGAAGAATGGCAGCCACTCCATCACATCTGTTGCTTAGTGATGATTTTTTTCCAAGTTCAGCTCTTTCTCTCTTTCCCATAAACATATAGACAAACACACTAGCTCATTGCTCCAGACTGAGCCTTATTGCAGCTCTGGATTTAAAGGGGTCATATCTCACACTTTCGTGGCATTTTATATATTTTTCCTCTGAAGTCAACTTATGTTTACTAAAGGTTTCTAGCACCATAATTTAGTATTTGATGACCATTTTCCACCCGCTCTCTACCTCAAGCTGCTTTTGTACTGTACATTCAAGACTTTGTGCAAAGAACTTCTGTTATGATTGGCTAACCTCTTAGCATGTGAAAAGAATTCAATTATTAACATAATAAGGACATCTGTCATTCCATGCACTGATCCGGATGGGTTGGTATTAATGGGATAGTTCGCCCATCATATTAATGGGATAGTTACACACCTTCATGTCATTCCAAACCTATGGTTTTCTTCTGTGAAAGACAAGATATATAAGTATTTTTAGTATTAGTAGTATTGAAGTATTAAAGTTTTTTTTTTTTTTTACAAAGATGGAAGTGTTATTTAATTAGAAAGTTGGCAAAAACATCTAATTCTGTAATGAAGATGCACTAGGCAGCCTGACAAGAAATGTAGCTTTAATTACGCTATTCAACACAGATCAAAATAATTGAGAAATGTTTTGTGAAAAATAATTTACTACTATCACAGACATTCCTATCCTATATTCATAGGGGAGTAAGCTAAAAGATTATTTATTTTTTTTTTACAGATTTTCAGCAGGTGAAAACCAAACATGTTTGATTGAAATCAAAAAGTATTCGTGCTGTATGAATTTACCTGACCTCCTCAGGGAAGAAAACTACGAAAGACTGAGCTTTATTGTATGTTTATGCAGTACATCAAACTCTGCAATTTTACCAGAGCAAGTAATAGCCTATTTTCCATAATATTCACCCTTAACCATTTCCTTTTTAATCCAGACACATTCATTCTGAGTGACTGGATGAAGAAGTGATTTCATTCCTCATGTTCAGGTCTGAGTCTGCAGACTTTTCCCACATTCTCTGCAGCAATTTAGGGCAAATACCTGCAGGATATATACTAAAATGCAGCTGTGAGTATTGTATTGGTAACTGAAACAAATTAGTCAAAATATTTCATAAACAAACAAAATGGGAACTGGCACATGCATGAATAATGGACGTTCCAATTCATGTGGAAATCTGCGCAGGCCTGGTCGTGTATAAACATAAAACATAAAAACATAAAACAGGCCCCAGATAGGATAGAGAAAGAGAGAGACATAAAGTGGTGTAATGGGTCCTACTCTATTATGTCCAAACACTATATGAAACTACTTTTGTAGATCAATTATCTCCTAGCACAGGAAACCGATTTTTAAAATATCTATCTGAGTATCTGTCTATCTGTGTGGCTACCGCTAATATTCTTCTGTAATATTTCAGGTCAAAAAGGAGAAACTCTTAAGGGGAAATAAAACACACACATCTCTGGTTACAGTAAATAGTAATAGCAGTGTTTTGGCAAAAGTAATCCCCACCTGTTAGCTCAGCACCCGCCAAAGAAGCTGAAATACAACAAACATTCTCCGCTTCTCATTTTCCCTTCCTTTCTCGTTTCTCCAATCCCCTATTACCCTCTCACTCGCCTCTGTGAGAATGAACTCACACCAGTGTGACTAACACACACACTTACTTTTCTCTTAGACACATAACACATACAATTAACTGAAAAACAAGTGAGAAAAAAAACATGACAATGAAATCGAAAGACATGACAGAGTAGAAGAGTATTTGGGTAGATAGTCAGAATTTTCTCTGTTTTCACATGAATTTACAGAATACATAGACAATTAATTTGTCACACCAAAGGGCTATATATTATAATATAATATAATATAATACTTCATTTAACTTCTGTACTATACATTAACCTAAAGCATATTAAGTTAATTTATAGTACACTTACATTATAAATCTGATCTCCAGATGTGGCTTTTATTTCTTAGGGATAGGTTTGTTTAAATCCCTAACCCCCAAAATATTAGGAGTGATAGAAAGCAAGCAAGTAAGAAAGAAATCAAGGCAGAGAGCGCTGATAGAGCTGAAAGGGGACTGGAGCGAGTGAGACAGGGACAGTATTCAGTAGTGAGGCTTGACAGCTCTCGAGGTGAGTGAGGGTTCAGGATATCTGACAGAAAAACTCCCTTTCCACCTGCACAGGAAGCTTGTGTGCTAATTGAAACATCACTGTTAATAACCCACCCATTACAGACGCACAGTCTCTGCCCAGAATGCAACATTTTTCATGCCACTGTCAGAGTGAGAAGAGAGAGAGAGAGAGAGAGAGAGAGAGAGAGAGAGAGAGAGAGAGAGAGAGAGAGAGAGAGAGAGAGAGAGAGAGAGAGAGAGAGAGAGAGAGAGAGAGAGAGACATATGCCAACAGACAACAGGAGAGAGACTAAGAAAGCCAGACAAAGATCTGATGAGACCAATTTGAAATCTTGGCTAATATTGGGGGTTCATTATTAATATTTAATGGATTGCTATTATACACAGTAACTTATTACAAGTTTTACACATCATTAAGAACAGTAATCAGCTGCACTCATTACTTTTAAATATCATAATAGATTTAAAATGAATGAATGACACTTACAGGTGAACTGGATTTTTTTTCTTTGCTCCAACAGTTTATGGAAAATATAAAACTTATAAGTTTAAATGAATAAACTTAATTGTCTGAGTAATTCTTAATTGTCAAAAAGGAGACAGCTAATATCCTTTAAATAGCATTTAAATAGTGCTAATAAGTGTGTGCAAGCATGTCTAGTGTGTGAATGGATGTGTTTCTGCATTGTGTTAAAAACTCAGTTAAATCAGTATTTTGTGTACAGTTATTTAATTATGCAATCCAGTGTCATGGACTCACTCTCTCTTATTTCATACAAACGCAGCTGCTGCCATTTTGTGACTATTGTTTTGTACACTGTTGGATTATAAGATACAAACAGATACAATTTTAAAACAGTTTAATCTGACTGAAATCAATCTCCATTATTATTTATGTGGCGAAATGCTGTGTAATGAATGTGGTATGACTGTATACCGTATCTCTTAAATGTCCATCTAGTTTGAACTTGCCACGCTAACAACTGCTCTCTCCGCGGAAGCTCTGCGTTTAAAGACCTAATAAAATATTTCAACTCAGATCAATATTCCGTGTCTAATTATTTACTTATGTGGCAAGTAGCCGTGTAATAAGCGGGATACTGTACATCTAGCCGGTTGTTATATAAACCCCCTTCAAGCTGATGCAAGACCTCATCACCCTGTTGGGGGTTTATTCTGAGATAACAACCGGCTGGATGTACATTATCCCTTACATGTACACTGTACTGATATATATATATAATTTGTCACATGTGTATTTTCTTTTCTGCAGGTTAAAGGTCTCTGGGCACTGGCTAGTTTTGTTGTGCAGACCTGGCATATCCTGTGAATATATATTTTGTCTGTGTAGCATTTAAAAGTCTATAAAAATGGTGTGTGTAACACAATCTCTCTAAAATCTAACCAAATTGAACCAAAACGTCATGAGATATTCTGCATGGGGCTGCGGGGCGTCCCTTTCGCCAGTGTGTGTAAGCTTGTGTCTAACTGCCTGTGGCGTGTATGTGTTGTGTGAATGTTCTAGTTATGCTGTTTCCTGCAGCTGTTATAGGCTCTAATGAGACAGAGCAAATTAACACTTCAAAACTGACCGTGTCTCTCTCTTTCCCCTTCTCATTTTACCCATCTAGAATTCTCTCTCCTTGAATCTATTGCTCTCTTCAACTTTCTCTTCCTTTTTCTTAACTTATTGTCAAAAATTAGCACTTACCAAGCACCAAATGGCTTCGACAGGTAAATCAACTTGGATTTTGCCATTTAGGAGCTGTTTACACGACACCGTTTTAAACTAAAAATGTAAAACTAAAATTGTAAAACGTACATTTACACGACATCAGCGTTTTGGTAGCCTGAAAACGCGAACTTTTAAAAAAACGGGTTTCAAAGTGCAAGTTTTTCAAAACAGTCTTCCTGTAAACAATAAAAACTTGAATCTGTGAAAACGACGACTCATGCGTATTACGTGTTCAATCTATAGTGTTTCATCGCCATCTAATGGTCTGGCAGCAGAATACAGCGTTTATAGTCGTTTTTGCGGATCCGTGTGAATGGGGATTGTTTTGCCAATGTTGTCGTCAGTACGCGGAAAACTCGAAAGGAAAAACTTCTCAGTTTTAAGGGTTTCGTTGTCGTGTAAACATACCCTTTAGCCAGTAACCCTATTAGGTTAAATGTAAGTCGAATTGCAAGAATGACCCACATGGATGTACCGTATTGTTCAGAATATAAGATGATGTTTTTTTCTTGGAAATACATCTGGAAAAAATGGGGTCATCTTATATTTGGGGTCTAAACTTTTACATGTCAATAATACACCCGCAACAGGGGAGCGAGTCAAACAACTCTCATTAAGCAGCAAGAAATATGAGGTCAGAGTGTAATGTTAGAAGATGGAGAGCCAAAAAAGACAGTCAAAGAAAAGCTTACCGCTTAGAAGAAACTGACAGGCAAGTGTGTTAGTACGTAGCCAAAAAAAAAATGAAGGGCTGCCCATAACCAGAGCCGTCATCCAGCTGAAGGCACTTAAAATCGCCAAAGAGCTGAACATTCCCACCAGCGAGGCCCATCATTTCTTATTTCAGCTATGAACTGACGTACTTGCCTGTCAATATCCTCGAAGCGGCTTCTTTGATGCGGCGTAAGAATGATGAAGTGTAATGGATTAGCGCTTGCCCTCCGACTTCAGGGAGAAACTGCTGTCTTTTCAGCGCTATGTGAAGGAAAAAACATTCATATCCCCCCTAGATCAGATAGGTTACAGGTAATGCAGATCAAACACCTTTTTGAGATGCCAGCATCTGTCACTGTACATAAAAAAAGGTGAGAAATCAGTCAGTGAAATCTACTAAATGAGAACTTCAGGTTATTTTTATGGTACAGTGGCTATGCCATAAAGTGTTTACAAAATGTAAACATGAAATGTGAAAATTATTTCCAAATAAATAATTTTCTTTAAAAGACACGATTTGGTCTTCAAAAAGCCTTTTTCCGTCTTATATTCGGGGTCATCTTATATTCAGGGTGGTCTTATATTCAGAACAATATGGTAATTGACATGAGTGATTTAAATCAAGCTGTCTACAAAAAAAACAAACAAACAAAAAAAAAACATTTCCAAAAACAAATCTGTTATACTACAATTTTTATTTTATTTTTTAAATTTGTTGTTCTCCAAAACATAAAAAAGAAATGTATAGCCACCAAATGGATATATGAGGATCAAAATAACAAAGTCTTTACGTTTTTGTGACAAGCACAGATAGATGGACACTAGCTAGCATGTGATGCATCAAGTAACATAATAGCTGGTGCTGTTTAGCACCAATGTGCATGGACAAAACAATTAAATAATTTCAAAATAAATATAAAATTCTAGCCTATTTTTTCAATTTCTATAAAAAACATTTATGTATAAAAAAATACAATGCAGTTATTGCAAAATATGAATTCATGACAAAACCTAGCAAGCTGTCCACAGCACTTTTTGGACATAGTCTGTCTGTGATGCCTAAAATGCTCTCTATTTAGGCAGCTCAAAATGTTTTTTAAACACAGCCACTCTCTCATATTTCTCTCTCCACAATGTTTGCCTTCATTTATTCCTTCTTTCATCTCATTCAGAGTCTGTCCAGAGGGACGGTCTGATGATTAAGTTGTCAGATACAGATGTCATTTGTCACACCGTTTTATAACGGCGTATTTACACACACATAATCCCATGAACACGGCTAATTTAAGGCCATCTTACCAATGGCTGCTTCAAAATGACATAGGCTACATCCACATACACACACTACTGGATGCCCATGTGCAAACCTGCAAACAACAGATGTACAAGCATAGGCATGACTCTCCCTGCCACAGATTGCCCTGGCATTTCATGAGCACAAATGTCAAAATGTCATTGTTAAAGCAAACAATGTACAGTAATCTGTGTGCACTGTGACTGTGCGCTATTTTTTTGTTAGGCCAGTATTTTTTAAGTGGGATTTGGTGAAAATTAATACAGGAAAACCAGTGTTGTGCAAATTTCAGAATGAAAGAATATCTATCTATCTATCTATCTATCTATCTATCTATCTATCTATCTATCTATCTATCTATCTATCTATCTATCTATCTATCTATCTATCCATCAAAAAAAAAATTGTTAAACTTTCAAACAAGCTTGTCAAGCCAATGATCAAAATTTGTCTTGACAATCTTTGCATTACTATGTAGGCTACACATAAAATTTCAAATCATTTTAATTCAACTTTTGTTTCAATATAAATTGTAATTCTGCATTCTATTTGCTATCTCAATTCAAATGAAAAGGAACTCAATTAGAAAGTAAAAGTCATTAAATGCACAAAAAATAATAATAAAATTTACCACAACCCTCTTTTTTGTCGAAACTCATTAGTAGAAGAATTCTACCATTTTTTCTACATTTTCCGATTTCATGGGAAAATCTGCAGGACTGCAGGACAACACATTCATTGGGAGCTGGAATAATCAATAAGCCAACAAATTTCATAAACAAACACGCAAGGATCAAGGGATTTGTAGAACTTTGAGATTGACAAGTGCTCTAGCTCTGTGGAAATCTGCTTATCAGTTAATGCCAGCGCTCCTGACTCTCGGAATAATCCAATGGGAGTAAAGAAACTACAGACCTGCAGGGAGCTCAAACTTTAGTTCTGTGTTTCTCTTACAAACTGCGACACTGAAATTAGGGTGGAGTTTGCCTCTGGCTCTGGGATGTAGATCATCTATTTTCTCATTCCCTTTTACTTTTTTCTTTTCTCTCTCTTTTCCAGTACAATCCATTCTGCCTTCCTTCTGGGTTGTGTTCAAGGGCATCGCAGCACGATGGTGTTTCTCAGCCTGGTCTCCTTCTATGAGATCTGGCCTAGACTTCTTAACATCCCATGATACATGACATCCACTGAAACACAACCATTAGACCCAGTAGGCAGCCCAATAAAGGGGATATTGAACTGATATTTACCACATGAGATGAGTTTCAATCTAGGTGATCTACTACTGTGTGACGGTGAGACCACAAAATCCTTAAGGAAAATAAAAAGTTGTGTTTCCACAAGGACATCTATGATGTTAACAGTTTGGCAGTCCATTCATCTTTCACTGACATACAGAATGTTTCTGAGCGTAGTCAAATACTGTTTTGGAGCGAATAATAAAAATTCACAGAGCTGTATTTAGTAAACAGAGCATCCAAACAGTTCCAAAAGGGCTCAGAAAGTGCGATGAATCACAGTCCTGCACAGTGAGGTAACCCTGCATTCCAACCTTGTTCCACACTCATATTCCAGAATGCTGAGATAATGTTCTAATTATACGTTCTGGAATTTTTTAAGATCCGAAGGAAATCAAGACATCTGAGTTCTTGAATGCGAGTTGAGCTGCAAGACTAAAGCGGCCACAATCCTGTCTACAGCACAGGGCATGACACACCCCCTATCCCTTCATCATTTCATTACAGGAGTGTTATTAAAATCCACTTAAAAGCGCACAGCTTTGCTCTATGGAAAGTATGCAACAGGCCAACAGGCCCCTGAAAGTCTGACCCTCCAACATCTGCTTTGAATCTGGTTAAAATATACACTGCCCTGTTACAATCGGTCACTGTGCTTGCCTAACGTCTTTTATACCAGGACAGATGGACAGTTTTCTGTTTTACTGTGCATCTTATACAGATGTGCTGATTTTTCACTTTCAATAACCTTTGCTCATGTGCAGGAGACATGTTAGAGATAGCTTTGAGGCTTCCCTCACATGTCAGGCAAAAGCTTGTCAGCAAACAACAAAACACACTCACTCTATGATCTGTAGCTTAGAAAATTTGTGTTGTCAATGTCAGAATGGTAAATCTATGGGAATTGCATGGCAATAAACATGGGCAAACACGGTTACAAAAAAACTTAGCTGGTTTACTGATCTTTGATGGTTTAAGTTGCTGGTCTCCCAGCCTAGACAAGATGGTGTTTAGCTGGGTGGCCAGCTTAAAAAGTGCCTCAAACCCCTCTAATCCAGCCAACGAAACTGCCTGACCAGGATGGGAGACCAAATAAGACCAACTTAGGTTGGTTTAAGATTTTTTTTTTTTTCAACAGGGAATATAGTCATGACATAAGCTACAGGCATGCATGCATCATCTCTAGAAAGGGAAAAATTTAGTCAAAGGCTATAGTCAAAAGCAAAAAAGCCTCATTAAACATTACACACACTACACGAAGCGGGCAATGAATTAAAATCATTAATAAATAAACAGGAAACCAAACAGTCAAACATCTGCCAAACAGAACACTATAATCATCATCATTCACACTGACTCTGAGAAATCAGGCTTTGAGGCTAAAATCTAAAGAGAGAGAATTGTGAATGAAAGATACATGAAAAGATGGAGAAGTTGAGAAGTAGAACTGGGGATTTTCTTTTTGATGACATCCTCCATCGTCTGCTTTTTGCACACAATGGTTCGAATATCATAGTGACATCACAGTGATGTCACAGAGCAAAATACTAAGCATCAAGCATGCCGCTCCATCATACAATTCAAAAATATTTTACATGCATGACATTCCTGTTCTGACAAGGCACTATATGAAATCGAGATTTTGAATAAAATAAAATAAATTCTAAAATGTTTCTTCTTAACAGTGATATTTTAGGAGTGACTCATCAGGACAGGAACCCAAACACATTTTACTGTAAATATGAGACTATGACTTACAAGATTTCGTCGTTTTGGAACTCCAGAACACCATGGGAGTCTTCAAAGTCCTCTCCTCCTCCACGGGCAGTTCCTTCAACGGTTTTATACGGCAGTGACACCACCCCACGGGCGCCAGACGTGCGCAGGACCTTCACTTCCATGACACCCACACTCTCACTAACGTGGGCAACTGGCTCTTCGAATGTGAAGATTCCAGCATGGTCATCGTCAAAGATGGTGACACTTGCTGTGGAGGGCACGCCGAGTGTTGCGATGGTGTCCACGTGATTGGCCTCAGTGGTCTCTGGCTCATCACCCTCATGAAGCACACGGACATTGCTGAGGTGGATAAGGAAGTTCTCGTCCTCTTCAAAGATGTCATCGTCAATAATTCCAACTCGGATCTCCTTCTGCGTCTCACCTGCCTTGAAAATGACAGTGCCTTCAGTGAATTCGTAGTCTGAGCCGGCATTCGCGGTTCCGTCTTCTGTACGGAATTCCACCGACACGGTCTGGTTGAGATCGCCTCCACGCCGAATCACATTCACTGCCACAGTTCCGCAGTTTTCCAGGCACTGGTAAGAGGCAGGGTCAAAAAAGATCTTAGAAATGGGGTCATTCTCTCCAGTGTCACAGCGCACCTCTTGCATGCTCACTGCTTTACGAGCCTGGTCCGCTGCATGCTTCTTTAGAATGTTACCTGCTCCAGTCATCAAGCGGGTCGCCTGGCATCGGTAGAATGCACGGCTCTTCTGCTGCTGGCTGAGCACCTGATAATTAGCAAGTTCAATCAACTGCTCCACTTCTTTATCTGGATGTTTCTGCTTCAGTTCCTTCAGGATCTTTGCCATTTCACGCCTAGCTTCCTCCTCATCTAGGTCTTTGTCCTCCAGTTCCAAAGCCAGAGTTCCATCCAAGAAGTCCACTGCGTGAGAGTTCAACATCTTCCCGTCCATCTCGATATCCACCTTGGATGGCAGAGGACGGTCCCCCTCCGTTTCGATGATCATGCCACGGTGCTTGCCGGCTCGGTAGCGCTTGTAAACATACTTGTAAAACAGGAGCCGGCGGTCAGCGATCCAAGCAAAGACCACGCAAATCGGAAAGAAGAAAAGAGTGAGGAGACCCTCCCACACCTGGACGATGCCCGGTGAGATAACAGCCAAGATCAGGTAGAGCCACAAGTAGGCGAAGATGCTCCAAGAGGCGGTGACGAAGAAAACTCGCAGGTGTTTCACTTTGCGAAGCTCTCCGTCGGGCACCACATAGACACAGATTCCAATAATGACAAACATGTTGAAAGCTGCACTGCCGACGATGGTGGAGGGTCCGAGGTCACCAGCTTCAAAGTTATGGCCGCACACTTCAATAACCGAGAGCAGAATCTCAGGAGCAGACGACCCCAGAGCCATGAGGGTGAGGTTGGACACAGTTTCATTCCAGATGCGTACAGTTGTTGTGGTCGTTTCTCCATTCGGTTTCTTAATGGTGATCTCCTTCTCCTGAGAGGTGATTACCTCAATGGATGCCATGAAGCGGTCAGCAACAATCGAAACTCCCAGAAACATGTATACCAGTGCCACAAAGTAAACCGTGGCCCGGGCTACCTTGTCCCCAAAGGAAGGGTTTGGAGGTTCCCACACTGGAAGGATGACTCCAGCTGCGCATGTGACAGTCCCACCACAGGACAAAGACTTGTTGGCAGGAGAACTATGATCCTGGCTCTGGTCCGGAGCATGTTCCGATGTCACATGGTGGACGTTATAGAGCAGTATCACCAATACGATTAGACACTGAAAGCTCAGGAAGAGGCGTGGGGAGGTCTCACGAAGCCTCATCGTTCCTTACTCTGTGACAAACTTCTGCTATAATAGAAAGAGAACAGAAGAAAGAAGAGAAAATGGAGAAAAATGAAACCAGGGCACTGATCACCAACAAGCACCAACATACAAGTTGTCAAAAAATGGTTGTTATATTATAAGGTGTATACTTCACTGATTGAAGTCTGATATTTTTGGAACATTTTAACAGTATTTGCTGAAAGGCACGTTCCAAAAATGTTAGGTAAACAATTATTCTGGAGAATCAGGACTAAACTATTCATTTGTCAAATTTGTTTATCAATTCTATCATCAGGTTAATTTCTACATAATGCATAAACAGGTCCAGATGCTCCCTTAAGCCTAGTGCTGAACAACATTACATTCAGCAAGGTGTTTCTTCTTTAAAAAGCGCTATTAGTCCAGTGAAGTTTAGGTTGGGACGCTGGTGCTTGACTGCAAAAAACAGACCTAAATTCAAACGATGCATGCAAAATCCATTACCAGACAAAGGGTGGCAATCAACCCTTGAGGCAAGAAGATGAAACACTTGGTCATGGTGCAAAACACATGCATGGTCATTGGACACACACCCACAGTGTCACACACTAATATCTGCAGTCATCAATGGGCATAGTGCACCGCAAAATCTTGGCAGACCTTACTCACAAATTCATATGAAATAAACCACTTAGCTTCTAATAAGCCAACATAATTATTTAATCATATGCATTCAGTAGCTTTAACTGTCGTTTGACCTCGGTTTACTGATCTGAAATGCAAAAGAACCGAATTCAGAGCGCTTTAATTCAGCACTGCGCTCAGATCTCGCTCACTCTCACTCACATACCGCAACCTACTGCTCTCATTCAGCACCTCTACCCTATCCACTGATGAAACATCTGTTATCCCGCATCCTATGCGTCGCAGACATGCCCAATTTCTTTTCGGGGATAACAATTCCTTATTGTTCTGATAAAACGGTTGTCTCAATGGCCTTAATTTTTTCCACGATGTGCTCAAAGGCGCAGATTCTCTCGAGACCGGATCACGTTTAATACAACTTTCACGTGCATGTACATCAGAATCCCGAAAAACGAAGTGCAGGCGAACAGCCGGTTAAATCATCATCCGCGGGCCACTGCGGACCGGACCGCGCCGGATGGGCACGAGAGCGCACCTCTGTATCAAATGGGTCACTCTCCGTAATGATTATATCTACTCGGTTTGTCTGTAACCCCTCATTAACCCTCGTGCAACGATTCACCTAACAAATCTCCATGCAATCACATCATATATATATATATTTATATATCTGTGTGTGTGTGCTCTTACCGAAACGGTGTTCCGTGAAGTAGCAAGTCTGAGGGAAAGCGGTAGCAGGAGTGTTAACGGAGACAGTGAGTGTCGGGAGCCGTCAGTAGTATCCCAGCTCGCATTAGTTTAGGTTTTTATATATGATATGTAGGAAAGATTAGAGACCTACTATTATATGCGCCCTCCGATTTCCATACACGCGTTTGTTTTCCCCAAACAGACCCGTAGCGATCAAATATCTGATGCTTTATCAGCAAATCTATGAGAGCTGAAATGTGCGTGCGAGTTCTTCCTCATTCTTCCCTCTCTCGGCTGGTTCAGTCTGTGTGTGACTGTGCGTGCGTGAGTGAGTGTGTGAGCGAGCGTGTGCGCGCGTGCCGCGGGTCCTCGCGCTCTGACTGGGATACGCGCTGCGTTCAAGAAGAGAGAGCGGAGATTGCTTTAACGTTTGTGTTGTTGTTCTTATCTCTCCCTTTGTTGCCTTCTCTAATACACATGTATTAACACAAACGAAACGGCCCTTTTATCCGTTTAACTGGTGATGATCAATGAATGAATTATCATCCACGGCAGTAACCACGTGATACAATACCGGTTTGTAGTGGTGTAATGCATCACACACTCGACATCTTGTTCATTCTCTATAGCCTACTGCAACCTCTCCAGGCGTAAACGGTAGGCTAGATTAACTTTTTTGTGTGTGTCTGATTAAAGGGGGAAATCCCATTCTTTTTGCGAATCGTTCTAGTTCGTTTAATTTGTAACATTCCTGTTCTTCCTCGATTAAAATAACCCATTCAAACATATTAACATATTTTTATCCAAAAATATAAGTTCAACGATACACCCAAAATACTTTTACTATCCACTCACTCATCGTTTTTCAAACAATTACGAAAAAGAGCGTCCGATAGAGACAGGACCGTTTTTGATTCGTGAACCTCTAACCGAATCAGTTCAATCTAATGTGTGAAGTGAACGGATCATTTAGGCCGAATTTTAAACTTGGAAAAGATCCGACTCAAAATAATTAGGCTATTCGTTAAATTGGAGAAAGCGAATGAATCTTAATTTATAACTACAAATGTTGCTATTTAATAACGTAGGCCTATAGCCTATAAAATACTTAAAAGTAAACTTTCAGATTTGCACACTGGTCTTGTTTTTGTTGTGCCACTGTTGTCAGTTAGTAAAATGTTAGGCCTAACGTTAAAAGCACAAACTAAACAAGTTAATAAACAGTGTGAAGTTCACATGCATGCACACACAAACAAACACACACTGACATTGGGTTTTCATTTTTTATGGGGAAATTTCATAGACCTAGCCTATAGGCTAATGATTTTTATTTTGTAAAAAACGGTAGGGTATATTGTATCCCCCAATCTATTACCTACTTAGTATGTACTATTACGTTTTCCTTATGGGGACCAAAAATTTTTTCCCAAGGACAAGGATTTCTGATATGCCGTCTTTGTGGGAACATTTTGTCCCCATAGCGTATGTATGGGGCATACCTGGACCACACACATGTTGGGTTTCCAAGTTTTATGGGGACTTTGATTTTTATACTGTAGCCTACAAGCTGTATATTCTATCCCCCTACACTAAACCTAACTATCACAGAAAACTTTCTGCATTTTTACATTTTCAAATAAGCATAATTTAGTATGTTTTTTAAAATCCATTTCCCTCATGGGGGCCGCTGGCTGCATGGTCGCCATAAGGCGATCTCTGGTTTTACTATCCTTGTGGAGCGCCACACACACACCACACACTACACACTACACACTACACACACACACACACTTTAATCTCTAATTTGCATCTTAATTGCATCATTTCATTAAAAATCTAAGCAGCTTCCTTTGATCTTCATCCTTTTCTAAACAAAGTTATCTTAGCCTACTCTTTAAATTATTCCATGCCATTACTAAAAACACATGCAACATGACTTCATTACATGTAGCCTATCACTTGTTTTTATTACTGTGGGATCAAGAAACACAATATAAGTTCAGTAAATATCTGCATCAAAAAAGGGCAGAATTTTTACTGTAATCTGTCTCCTCCAGTGCTTACCTACTTTTTTTGGTTTGACTGCAGTAACACATTATGCCAACAGAGGCACCATGTTAGATATTGGCGGCATGAAACTGCAGCACATGTAAGTGTGGTCTTTCTTTAACAAATTTCTCATCTAATATTTTTTCTTACTCCAACACTATATTATTGTAATTAATATTACCTCGTAGAATCAATCAGACAGGTGTGGCAAATCCTGCTAGACTTGTGCAAATATTTGCTTGTGCTCTTTTGTTTGAAACAATGTTTCATTCATCTATATATATACAGTATACCACAGGTATGTTTTATAAGGTCACATCTGACACCCATCAGAGCTTAGTGACAGTGATGCAATCTAAACTACACACTGCCATACACATGCAAAAGTTTAATTTGTTATTACGTCCTTGCAGTTCCTTAGACACCCTCATGGTTGGAGTAGGGGACGTTGAGCTTTGCCACTAATGTAAAAATAAAGTTACAGTAGTTGTTTTTTTCCCTCAATAAATCTAAAGGTGATTTAAAAAAGAAGCAGCAGCTGTTTTGGGTTTGCTCAGGTGCGGTACAGCGTGGCCTAGTTCTTGTTCATTTTGGCCAGAGGGAGATGCCTCTCTCTCTCTCTCTCTCTCTCTCTCTCTCTCTCTAGCTCTCTCTCTCTCTCTCTACTCATCCCTCTACTCATCCCTCATTCGCAGGCTCTCTCTTCCTCTAGCATTGATCCAGCCGTTCATTGCCAGTTTAAGAAAAACTGATAGTTTAACTTAAATAGTTTAACTGTCTCTTTCACACAGACAAACACACAGAAACAATGTTTTTTAATACAAGAATGATAATTACATTACCTTATGCCTTAACACAAACCTGTTGATATTATAGATCTGAAGTAAAACATGATATGAGCTAGTCATGATTTATTGAGCTATACAGAGCACTTTAGATGTAGTGAATGTAAAACACTGACTTTTGAGGACATTTCTGAGGATATTTTCACAAATTTGGCACTTTCATGGGTGATCACGTGACTTCCATTATGTAAATGCAGGAGACCAGAAACTTATGATCATACAGGGTGGGGTATGTTCAGAAATATTTCCTGTCTCTCTGTTAACATCTTATAACTCTCAGCTGTCTTCCTCACTCTCTCAACTTTTGAAACAATCTATATTGGTAAAAGCACTATGAAGGTGACTTGACTTGACCTTTTCCACCGAGCAGTTCTTTATCACTTCATCTGACCTAATGTGACACAAAACCTGTTTTTCTTCTGACTGTTGGTGAAATGATAACTGTGAAAAAGGTTTGTTTGTGTACATGTGCATTTTTTTCCCTCATGGGTGCTAAAACATTAGCACTAGTATTATGTCTACATTTATGTAAATATCCTACTTGCACACTAAATCATTACCAAACATATACAATATATGTGTGTCAATATAAGTTATAAACAGTTTTTTTTCAGCCAAAAATTAATACCTGAAATCATCAACTCCCTCATGTCAGTCCAAACTTGTATTAAGTTATTTAGCAGAATATGACTGAATAAAAAAAAACATTAGAAAAGTCTTATTTTTTTGAGAGAGAGAATTTGCAATAGCAGAATAAAGATCTGTTTAGACCAACACACGCTTGGCATGAACATTCAGTCATACTTTCGCATGCTATTTGTCTCTCATTAGAAATACAAGTTACCCTGGTACACAAAGCACTGCATAACTTTCTGACACTCACTTGATAAGACGGTTTCGGATTCTTCTTTTCGGATCATTTGAAAGGTCTTAGGGTGATCTAAGGGTGTCAATCTAAGATGTCAGTTTTACAACTTAGAAGCTCCAGCAGCATTTTGTAAATTCTTCTGATAAATCTTCTTCTGATCACCCCCCAGAAATGGTACATATTAAAGACAATCTGCATGCTTTGAATGTAACGGATGGAGATGACCAAGAAATAAGAAATGTTAATGTAACAGACAAGGTAGAGATTTTTATGGACGATCTTATAGTTGAAAACCTCCGGAGGGACAACGCAAAGAGAACTCGCAAGACGGAGAAGGAGAGAAAGGTGCTGGCGAAGATCTTCCACAAAGGCTCAACTCCCTCAGAATGGACTGATTCATCGTGCACAGCAGTTGATCAAAATTATCAGATGAGTCGAACAATTAAATAGGAAAATAATACACATTGTAATCAGTTTTATGGTTGAAAATAAAATAGACTGCTCAATTGAGGATGTGTTGAATTTGCAGGACAAAAAAAAGCATTTTTCTGACTTGAAAGCATAATTTGAGCTTGACCCGCAAACTTAAGGTTTAGAGGTGTTATGTGTGTGGATGTATTTGGACGCAACATGTTTAGGTTGTTAGGACCACAAGTATATTTTAAAGGGAACTGTGAACATCATTTGCCTCAGACATAGAACGTGTGAAGCTAGAGAAAGGTCAAAGAGAAAAGGGCAGTGATAGAAAAACTTACCAAATAAAGCTTTTGTGTATGTGCTGCAAATGAGGAAATAGATATTCTGCAAGCTTATGTTAATAAACTCCAAAGTTTTACTTTTTAAGGGAATTAGCACTATAATGACAGTCCAGTTAGAAGGCGACCTAGAACAGGGTTAGTATAAAAAGCCTTGGAGTTTTTTGGGGGGCCGCAATTCAGGTGAAGACTTATACGTGTTTATGTTATTCTTGCCTTTGGAATTTTTTGTTTTTGTATTATTCTGAATCTTTTTCAAATAAAACAAAATCATGTTGTGGTGATTTGTACAACTTTTTAAACAAGTCTAAAGGTGATACACAGGGCAGTTTTTGGGCAATGTTGCAGTCAACGGGCAACCAGATGAGAAACAGGGTCCACAATCTAAATTATCCAGATAGAAATCTATTGCCCATTTTCAATGGGAAAGAGCACAAGCAACAATCGCTCGGCAAGATTGCCCAGCAACATTGCTCAAAAAGTTGCCCTGTGAGTATCACCTTAAGAGTAATTTTTCCCTATCAATATTTCATGATTTTTGTAATGAAACATTAATATTGGCAAACGCCCAGTGCATTCGAATCCAAGATGGAACTGGTTAGAGGCACCGTCGAGGACCCTGAATCGACATCCCACATCTTTAATCTAAAAGAAAGGGCAATATTTGATCGCAGCAGATAATGAGAATGTTTTAGAAGGATCTAGAGGTTACAGCAGGATAAAAATGCAACAGTTTGGAGAGTGCAAATGACAATATGCAAAATCAAATGCACTCCATAAGCATGAACATCAAATTTTAATTTGTTCTTTACATAAAGCAATTGTTCCATATTATGTGGAAACTGCCTAAACATTGAGCTTAATAACATCTGTTGTTTTCTACGGTAAAATAACAATACAGGTTTTGGTGAGTAAATGATGCTAGAATATCCCTACATTTGCAAGTGAATTTTTTAGTGTGTGTTTGAGGTTCAGTGGGTCTGGTTTTGCCTTCAGGGTCATTGTGTGCTGCTCTTTTTAAGACCAAACCAAGTTGGCAGCACAGAGGGCCAGAGGTCAAGACAGCAGTCACCACACTGGACTTGTTTCAGAGACATGCTTGTCTGTATATCTGTGTGAATAATCATTAAATGGGTTTTTTTTTTTTTTAATTGAAGCATCACAAATTATAATCTTATTCCCTAATTATTTCCACCCTCCCAATTACCAAAAATCAGAAAGATTACTGAGACATGATCATGTGCATATACAGCACACGCTAGCACCTACAAAGATGCGCCTGCTGTACACCTGCAGCTATTCAAACGTTTGGGGTCAGTAAGATTTTTTTTTGGTATGTTTTGGAAAGTCTTTTATGCTTACCAAGGCTCATTTTAAATAAAAAATAGAAATATTATTCAAATTTAAAAAGATCCATCAAATCCTTCAGTGTGATCCATCAGAAATCATTATAATATGCTGGTTTGGTACTAAAGAAACATTTGTAATTATTATTGTCAATGCAGAAAACAGTTGCAGTGATACCTTTTTTCAGTATTCTTTGATGAATAAATAGTTTAGCAAGAACAGCATTTATGTGAAAAATTTTTTTTTGTCAAATTATGAGACCTGATTTCACAGAAAGTTCTTTGATTATTACATAGTTAAATTAGGACATTTAAGTACATTTCATAAACGTGCCCTATAAAAAAACAACATACTGATATGCATCTTGAGACAAAACAGATGTTGTGCGCTTTTGAACAATTAAATGCATCCTTGCTGAATAAAAGTACACATTTTTCCAGACAGTGATATTGTATATTGGTGGGCACAAATTGCATCTGTTTTCATATATTTGAATGTTTACATGCTTTAGAGCAATTAGATAATGGAAACCAACAGCTATGGACACGTCCCAGAAATCCAGCGATTCACATCCAAACAGTTTATAAAACTTTCATTGCTGCCATTTCATTAAAACGTGACAGATTTTTTAAGTTAGCTGTGATAGTGCCAATACTTGAGTAGGAATTGAGTTTGTTCAAGCACGCCCAAAGACAAGCCAGAAACACAAACCAAACCGATCCAGCAGGAGTGTACTCAGCTGCAAGCAATTTGAGCTCCGATCAGCTGTGGAGTCATGGGATTTAGTATTACTCCAATTACTGGGTCACTGTGTGTGTGTGTGTGCCTAACATCTGTACTTGAACCCCTGCTGTGACAGTGAGGCCTTTTGCCAATATGTTCCATTAAGACTAACAGTAACGATTAATCACTGCTGATGTTTTTTATCACATACTGAGTCAGATCATCATAACTACATGTGTAATGTCTGAAAAACTGCAATGACCCCCAAGATGTCTTTGGAGTGTCAGAACACCCAGTTGAAACCCGAACAACATCCCGGGCAGAAGAAAGTGTTTCCTACTACCTTTAAATAACCCCAAAAAATTATTTCAGGCTAAATGATTAAACTGAAAACATTTCAGTTAATTCGGTACATGTCCAACAGAATATGCAGTCAAGTATTGTACATATTATATTTTTATGTGTGTGTTTAGAGCAAAGTATTTCTCTGTACAATGCTGTTTGTGAATGTTCGTTGGAACTATGGTTTCGGGAAACAATGATTTGTTGAATGCTGATTACGACGGAACTTGTTGGCTAACAATGCTTTTTGGGAAACGCACCTCAGAGTGTTTGAGACAGACTGGGAGGAGAGGTGCTGCAATAATGTAAAATATATTTTTGCATGAAAACATGCATGAAAACCTATTTTAGTACACCCTAAAAACAAAATCAAGACTTCGTAAAAGGCCATAATTGGACCGCTTTAATATCTTACAGATTTGCTTGTTTTAAAGATGTTTAGATAAGTAAAAAAAAAAAAAAAAAAAACTGCTTAAAGTTTACAAAAGTTTTAAATGTGCTAATTCTAGTTAGCTAGACCCTATTTCTGACAAGCTAACACAAACAGTCTGTGATAAGGGTGTATGTGGTACCAAGACAAAATTGTATGACTTTGTGTATCCCACTGGCACATTTTCTTACTGTTTTCTTATCCTCAAAAGTATGACTTGGTCATCACTGCTGAAGTTATTATGCAATAAATAAGCAATTAGCAGCCAGAATCTCTGATATCTTTACACACTGACATATCTGCTGGTTTCAAACAGTCACCATAATACCTGATTTATGTCTCTGTATTGTTTGATAATTTAATAGTAGATAATAATCAGCCTTCTGGAGACATTGTTTAAAATGAGAAACATACAGACTAACAGATGCTCATAAGCTCATGCAGAAGCTAACTGCACAGTATTTCTCTCCATGTCTCACTTTGAGAGTCAAGCCGTGTAAGGGCTTAAAAATAAATCACGTAGCTAACAACTTTTAAGGATGTGAGTGAACCTTCTGTGCTCTGTATGGACAGACTTATTTATTTTTACATCTTGCATGTAATTACTTGCTCTTTTCTGAGGTATGTTCTGTCTACCTTTTAACCGATGCAAATATGACTGAAAACAATAAACAAAACACTCATACAGTACTTGCTTTTGCAGACACCTAAAGTGGTTTAACCAAAGTGTGGCAATGACAGTGTTGATTGGCTGATGGCACCACAAGACTGCACACATAACCAAACCCTCCACTATATAGAAACTATCTTGAGCTTTGCTGTCAAATGCAGCAGATGGAATACATTCATTCCATGCTTTTAAGGGCCCTCCATAAAATCACACATTTGCAATAAATATTGGCAAATAACAAAACATTACATGTTGCTTGTAAAAACAAATCAGCTAAAACGCTTTGGTAATGGTGTAGCTTGAGAAAGGGCTTATTGGGGCATGCTAACCAGCTAAACAATGACCCCTCGGGACTTAGGTACATGACCTCCTGCCACCACTGATGAATTCCCTGTCCTCTGTGAGACAGAAACGCAAAGAACCTGCCCAGGAAACAGATGTGGGAGAAAAGTTTGTGAATGTGTGTTTGTTCACTGGTCATCTGCTTTTATTTGAACTTGGCCATCAGCAATGTTGAGGGTAGTGCATTAAAAATAATTTGATGTAAATTTTTTGAGATACTTTTAATCTCAAAAACCCTATACAAAAATTAAGCCCACAGCATTCCAGTAAGCTTTTTTGGCAGCAAACATTTAACATGGGTTTGGTGCACACAGGGATAAAAAAGTACCCCATGTGTAAAATGAAATACTCTGCTGTATCTTTAATGCTGTGGGCCTAATTTTCGGCCAGAGATCTTGGACATCTTGTTCAGATACATGACATCATGGATTCGATCAAATACCAACAAATAAAAAAAATCTAAACCTGACAACCTGTACTAGAAATGTTTGGATCTTCCAACAGGACAGTGATCCAAAAACAAACATCAAAATCAAAACAAAAATGGGTAACTGAGCACAAAACCGAGCATCTGCAATAGGCATCCCAGTCCCCAGACCTGAACCCTAGAAAATGAGTGGGCTGAATTGAAGAGAAGCGCCAACATGGATCTGGGAATCTGAAGGATCTGGGTAGATTCTGTATGGAGGAATGGTCTCTGATCTCAATTTTGGCGTATAAATTGCACGATAAACACAATGCGTGCCATAGAGACGCATTTAGTTTGATCGGGTTGCGTTAAAAGGAGGTTGCAAAAAGTATTTAATAAAAGGGGGCAAATACTTGTTCCCAGCGTGTTTTGGAGAAAAAAAAAAGTATTTCATAATGTGATTTCCCCCCCACTTTCAATTCTTTTACTTCAATTAAAGGTTAGATTTTTTAAAATAAAAGATCAAAAGGATTAACAATGCAGCTTTATATTTTACAGCCATCTTTGATCATATTTGCCAAGGGGGCAAATAATTCTGACCAGCACTGTAAGGATTGTGTAAAAATTATATTTGTTTCATTTATTTACTGATAGATAAAACTGTACACCTCTCTCTTCACCATAATGTATTCACATACACCTACACAGTCCACATGACTCAACAAAATTAGATCACTCTCACTGTAATCAACAAAGCTGTCTACATTGCGAACAGGGCCATGCAAGGACCAACATTTGTTCAAAGTATAAAAATTTGGGTGGAGCCTGTTCATCTAGACATGAAAATTACAACATACACTACCGTTAAAAAGTTTGGGGTCGGTAAGATATTTTTATTTTTTTAATTGCATTTATACCCTTACTTATCAAGGGTGCCTTTAACTGATCCACAGTGACAGTAAAGACAATTATAATGTTACAAAAGATTTCTATATCAAACACTGTTCTTTTGGATGTTCTATTCATCAAATAATCCGGAAAAAAAATCCACAAAAATGTTAAGCAGCACAACTGTTCCCTTTATCGAAGGTGATGCGTCATCAGGATGCTTTGGGAACGCTTCCAGCGTGAATGCGTCTGAAGCATCTATGTCAACTAGTCCAATGGGAAAAATGATCATCACGGGCGGGTGACGTCATGACCAGGAAATGATAAAAGAGCATCCGGTGCAAACCGGCATTAGCTTCTGTTGCCTCAGCAAGTGATCTGTGTCTCTGTCTGTGATATTTACTGTTGTCTGTTATATATACACTCACCGGCCACTTTATTAGGTACCCCATGCTAGTAACGGGTTGGACCCCCTTTTGCCTTCAGAACTGCCTCAATTCTTCGTGGCATAGATTCAACAAGGTGCTGGAAGCATTCCTCAGGGAGTTTGGTCCATATTGACATGATGGCATCACACAGTTGCCGCAGATTTGTCGGCTGCACATCCATGATGCGAATCTCCCGTTCCACCACATCCCAAAGATGCTCTATTGGATTGAGATCTGGTGACTGTGGAGGCCATTTGAGTACAGCGAACTCATTGTCATGTTCAAGAAACCAGTCTGAGATGATTCCAGCTTTATGACATGGCGCATTATCCTGCTGAAAGTAGCCATCAGAAGTTGGGTACATTGTGGTCATAAAGGGATGGACATGGTCAGCAACAATACTCAGGTAGGCTGTGGCGTTGCAACGATGCTCAATTGGTACCAAGGGGCCCAAAGAGTGCCAAGAAAATATCCCCCACACCATGACACCACCACCACCAGCCTGAACCGTTGATACAAGGCAGGATGGATCCATGCTTTCATGTTGTAGACGGCAAATTCTGACCCTACCATCCGAATGTCGCAGCAGAAATCGAGACTCATCAGACCAGGCAACGTTTTTCCAATCTTCTATTGTCCAATTTCGATGAGCTTGTGCAAATTGTAGCCTCAGTTTCCTGTTCTTAGCTGAAAGGAGTGGCACCCGGTGTGGTCTTCTGCTGCTGTAGCCCATCTGCCTCAAAGTTCGACGTACTGTGCGTTCAGAGATGCTCTTCTGCCCACCTTGGTTGTAACGGGTGGTTATTTGAGTCACTGTTGCCCTTCTATCAGCTCGAACCAGTCTGGCCATTCTCCTCTGACCTCTGGCATCAACAAGGCATTTCCGCCCACAGAACTGCCGCTCACTGGATGTTTTTTCTTTTTCGGACCATTCTCTGTAAACCCTAGAGATGGTTGTGCGTGAAAATCCCAGTAGATTAGCAGTTTCTGAAATACTCAGACCAGCCCTTCTGGCACCAACAATCATGCCACGTTCAAAGTCACTCAAATCACCTTTCTTCCCCATACTGATGCTCGGTTTGAACTGCAGGAGATTGTCTTGACCATGTCTACATGCCTAAATGCACTGAGTTGCCGCCATGTGATTGGCTGCTTAGAAATTAAGTGTTAAGGAGCAGTTGGACAGGTGTACCTAATACCTAAAATAAAGTGGCCGGTGAGTGTATATATATATGCTATATATATTGGAATTACTATGGCGAAACAACTATATAAAAACTGTGCTTCTCCCTGCCCGCGTTATTTAACGGGTGGGGATACACACGAGCTTTATGTAGTTTGTTTGGGAGTGGAGCATGCGGTGTCAGCCTTCGAGGGGGCTGACTGCCAGCATTGTGAGATGCTTCCGCTTCGCATGCTCCGCTCCCGCCTGGCGCTTTTTGACGAAAGCGGCCAGGCTCGCGATCCTCAGGGTGCAGGACCCGCGTCTGCCGAGGCAACGCGGAGAATGCATTCCTGGGGATCGCAAAAGGATCTCTCAGAGGGGTTGGAGACGGGTCCCGTGACCCTATCGCCTTCCTTTTCTGGGAGATCCGGTGCTCTCCCTCCGGTGTCAGAAGCACGCCCTGCGGTTCCTTCAGCCCGGGGAGAGAGCCCGATGCTTCATTGCTCTAGCTCCGAGGAGTTAGATGTGATGAGGATCGAAAGTGAAAGCACACACACGGGGGAAAAAGATTTGCCACCTATTTCTCCCACATATGAGGAGCTGGTGGAAGTGATTACTAGAGCTGTAGATAAATTACATATTGATTGGCCAGCTGAGAAAAGAGGCGCTCGTCCTAAAAGCAAGTTTAACTTCCCTTTTTTCCCGATTTGCACAGTGAGCTGTCCAGATCGTGGAATAAACCATATTCGTTCCGAGTTTTCAGCCCCCAGGTTCATATTTATTCAAGCATAAGGGGGTTGAAAGAGTATGGTTATGAGTCGATGCCCCGGGCTGAACAGACGCTCGCGAGCTACTGTATCTGTCGCCCGGTTCAGCATCGTCTCTGAAGGCCTCAGCTTTGCCCACAAAACCGTTAAAAGCAACATCTACGTTAGTGGGCAAAGATTATACGGCAGCAGGTCAGGCTGGTGCATGCCTTCATACTATGGCTGTGCTTCAGGCATACCAGGCTGATCTGCTGGGGGAATTGGATAAGAGTGAGGGAGTAGGGCCCGATGAGGTTCAAGAACTTCGCCGGGCCACAGATTTGTCTCTCATGGCTACCAAGGAGACCGCTAGAGCAATTGGGCGGTCTATGGCAGCCCCGGTGGCCACTGAGAGGCATCTTTGGTTAAATCTGACCGAGTTGAAGGATAAAGATCGTTCCTTTCTCCTGGATGCCCCGATTGATCCTTCTGGTCTCTTCGGCGACGCTATCAGCGAGGTCGTCGATAGATTCCAGGAGGCTAAGAAGCAATCGGAGGCTTTCAAAAAAATTCTCCCTCGCCGTGTTCAACCCCCTGGGGCTGCTGGGCATTGAGACACTTCCACCTAGACCTGAGGGGCCATCATCTGCTGGTCCAGACAGACAACACATCGGTGGTCTCTTATTTAAATCGTCAGGGTGGTCTGCGCTCGCGTCCACTATGCAAACTGGCGCACCAGATCCTCCTGTGGTCCCTAGGGAAAGTGCTCTCCCTGTGGGCGGTATACATTCCAGGGGACCAGAATGTAGGAGCAGACACCCAGTCGAGGCAGGGGCTGAGGCCAGGGGATTGGAGACTCCACCCCGAGGCGGTGGAGCAGATTTGGGAGTTTTATGGCCAGGCAGAAGTGGATCTGTTTGCGTCTCAGCACACAACACACTGTCCTCTTTGGTTCTCCCTCACTCAACCAGCCCCCTTGGGGCTGGATGCTATGGTTCAGACGTGGCCGAGGCTACGTCTGTACGCATTTCCCCCTGTCGCTCTGCTCCCAGGGGTTCTGGAGAGAATTTGCCAGGATGGAATAAGTCTACTGCTAGTAGCACCACGCTGGCCGAGCCGAATTTGGTTTGCGGACCTCATTCATCTTCTCGACGGTCCTCCCTTGGAGATCCCCATCAGGAGAGACCTTCTGTCTCAGGCAGGGGGCACCATATTTCACCCCCGGCCAGACATTTGGAAACTGTGGGTTTGGCCTCTGAGGGGGCCCAACTAATAGAGAGTGGCCTATCAGCCGAAGCAGCTGAGACCATTCTTAGCTCCAGAGCTCCTGCTACGAGGAAACTTTACTCACTTAAATGGAAAGTTTTTACTTCCTGGTGTCACCAACGCCAGTGGGACCCGGTTAACTGTTCGGTTAACACAGTACTCGAGTTTCTCCAAGAGCGTTTCACGTCAGGTCTGTGTCCTTCCACGCTCAAGGTGTACGTGTACGCACTGGTGGGTGGTACATCTCTGGGTTGTGACCCCCTGATTACTCGTTTCCTCCGTGGCACACTGAGGCTTAGGCCTGCAACTCGCACTAGGGTGATGGCTTGGGATCTGGCGATAGTTCTTGAAGGCCTGTCTGGGGTTCTCTTTGAACCTTTAGATTCAGTCTCAGAGAAATTTCTCACTTTGAAAACTGTTTTTCTGTTAGCTATGTCGTCCCTGAAGAGAGTCGGTGACCTTTAGGCCCTTTCGGTTTCCCCCACCTGCCTTGAATTCGCACCGGGGATGGTCAAGGCGTTCTTGTATCCTAAACAAGGCTATGTTCCTAAGGTGCCTACCATTATTCCGAGGCCTATTGTGCTACAGGCTTTCTGTCCTCCTCCGGACCAGGAAAGGTTGAACCTCTTGTGCCCAATGCGAGCATTGGACACTTATGTTCATCGGACTTCAGGAGATCTGATCAGTTGTTGGTCTGCTTTGGATCACCCAAGAAGGGTCTTCCTGCTTCCAAGCAAACAGTGAGCAAGTGGATAGTCGAGGCTATTTCTCTAGCTTATGAGTCCTCTGGCCTGCCTTGCCCTTTGGCAGTCAGGGCTCATTCTACTAGGAGTATGGCTGCTTCTAAAGCTTTATTATCTGGAGTTTCTCTTCAAGACGTTTGTGATGCGGCGGGTTGGTCCTCTCCGCTCACATTCGTCAGGTTTTATAGCCTGGACCTGGAGGCTGCCCCATGATCTCAGGTGCTTAATGCTTAGTGTGGTGGCATTTGAAAGTCTGGCGGTTTGGGTATTCTCGTTCCCAAAGCGTCCTGATGACGCATTGCGAGTTCCCTTTGATAAAGGGAACGTCTCAGGTTACGACTGTAACCATAGTTCACTGAGAAGGGAACGAGACGATGCGTCACTCTGCCATACTTCCTGCATCCCTGTGATCGACTTGCGTCGGCAATTTTTTAAGCTAATGCCGGTTTGCACCGGATGCTCTTTTATCATTTCCTGGTCATGACGTCACCCGCCCGTGACGATCATTTTTCCCATTGGACTAGTTGACATAGATGCTTCAGACACATTCACGCTGGAAGCGTTCCCAAAGCGTCCTGATGACGCATCGTCTCGTTCCCTTCTCAGGGAACTATGGTTACAGTCGTAACCTGAGACGTTTTCAACATTGATAATAAAAAAAATCTTGAGCATCATGTGATACTGAAAACTAGAGTAATATGCTGAAAATTCAGCTTTGCCATCACAGAAATAAATTACATTTAAAAATAAATTAACATAGAAAACAGATGTTTTAATTGATAAAAAAATACAGTAAAAACTGTAATATTGTAAAAATATTATTACAATATTACAGTTACTGTATTTTTTTATCAAGTAAATACAGCCTTGGTCAGCATAAGAGACTTCCAAAAACTAGATGTGCACGTCGTGGACCCATATCACTTAGCATTTACCACTTAGTGGTAATGCAAAAGCAACATTATTTCTCATTAAAGTAACAAATGTAAAAAATTTTAAATGAATTCTGTTCACATTTTAAATTTTATCCATGAGTGAGATAAAAGTAAACATATTTGTATCACCCCCCCACCAGAGAGAGGAAACTCATATACACACACATGCAAATTCCAGCAACTTTATAATAGACAATCCGTCAAACTACTGTCTCATTGCCTTTGATAATTTCTGTCTGTCTGTCTGTGTACAGAAAGAAAGAAAAGATGGGGAGTAACGGGGACAGGACTCAAAGCCAGCTGCGGTCTGTCATGTGCAGACGGGATCAGAGATGAATAGAGAAGAGAGGAAGATGGGATGAAGGGAGAGATTTCTGTGCAACTGTCTGTGTGTGTATATGTGCATAAAGTGCAGGGGGTTGTTGAGCAGAAAGGTTTGAGTGGGCATGCAGGACCACAGGAGCTGTCAGCACACGTTGCACCGCTGTTTCATATTTATATAAGAACATTTTAATGGTCTTAGGCTCGGATACTTAAAAGGTAATTACCATAATTATCAGAAACCCTCTCGTTTAGCCTGACATGGGGAGTCATTCAATTGAGGTACAGTGCTCACCAGAAATCTAGCACATTTCTTGGAAAAATTTGTATTCTGAAGAGCAAGGAGAGGTCACATATAATTTGTCGAGATATGGAGAACAGGTTATCTTTCAGTTTTGAGTTGTTTTCTGCCCTATTGTGATGTATATTTGAGTTAGCTTAAGTTCTCGATCTCGAATCTGAAATAAATGAAGGGCGGGACTTGATTTTGTCTATCTTGAATTGATTGGATCGTTGGACGGTTGTGGTTTGCTATTGCTGTGATCTTGTGTGAAGGAGGTTACCCCACATTCACGCTAATAAACACGTCATCAGAGAATAGATTTTTGAGAATTGACATTGATTTTTAAAAAATAATGATGTGCACGGATAAATCTTTAAAAAAATTCTGCAACATTTCATTAAAAAATAAGAAAGGTCAATTTGATTTCATGGTGACTTCAAGTAAAGCTTAGCCCAGCATGTTGCAATCAGGTAAGTTCTATTGCCTAGAAACATGTGTGGGCCTAATGCTGATATTCAACAGAAATCAAAGACTGCTATTTAACATACTGTACATTCTGTGGTTATTCAAATGAAGGCAGACACTGAATAGATCTCTTATCAGGAGTGTTATAATTGCGTCTGACGTTTTTGTTCTTAACCTGTGTCGGCCTCTCTTATAGAGAAACTGTAGCCTACGCTTTCACCTCCTTGTGAATAACATGCTGTCATTAGCATAGCGATTATGGGCATGAGCACTGGTAGACTTTCTTTAGCTGTCAATCAAATAAACTCTTATTGTAAAAAATCAAAGATTCTGCAGGTGCAAGAGACATTTTGCATGAAAAGTGAGTTGTTTCTACAGGTGCGAGACATTTTGGATGAAAATTGAGTTGTTTAACATACAGAGATTCATGGAACTAACACTATCCTCAGTCAGATGCAAGTTATGGCGGGGTCTGACCCCCTAAAGCCACTTTCACACAGATTACGGTAAATATATGGATAATGTGTCCCGGGATCGTTTGATTTTGGTTCATTCACACTGCCAGTGATTTTCTGGATCTGTGCGTTAACACACATCCCGTAAAGACACGTGACGTCGGGATGTGTTGTAGAAAGGCCAGTCTAATCTTCCGCTACCGCTCTTTCCATTGTAGTGCACTTGGTGTAATTTTTCACGCAGCGTCTTGTTTACTATAGTAAATAGTAGTAGCTCCCTGGTCTCTGCTTCAGACATTTTTTCGTTCATTCTTTGTTGATGACGAACACAAACTTTCTTCTAAGAGCAACAAAATACCCCTTACGGCATTGGTCTTGGCTTTTGTTCGCACAGGGCGCGTTCCGGGACTGATCCCGGCAATGTTAGATCCCCATCCCAGCATTTTTATACCAATTTCCCAGGATCAACGCGCTGTGTGTAAGGGGCTTAATTAAGTCTTTGATACCCTCAAAGAAAGTCAAAACTAAATAGGGGAGCCTTGCAATATTTATTTTTCATACCAGTAAGTGCATTTCAACTGTGTTTTCAAACAACGTGTGAGTAAAGTCTGCGCCAGAATGCACTACACCCCCTAACAGAAATCGCGTTTGTCTGTGGTTACTATAGCAACAGTACAGTCTGCTGCTCAAACCCTGTCCATTAGCACCAATATCTAAAACGGGTCCTTTTTATTTTTTGGGGGGGGGGTACTTTGGTAGTTTTCTCAATTATACCTAAAACTAAAAAAAATAAACAATAATAAAAAAACGAACAAACTAACGCTTAAAGGGGTCATATAATGCCATTTTTGTACAAGCTAATATGATTATTTAGGGTCTAAATTAAAAGTTTGTAATATACTTTAATTAAAAATTCTCATTAGTATTGTAAGAAAACACTTATTTTACCTGGTCAAAAACAGCTCTGTTTTCAGCACGCCGTTTCAGTGCATATGACTTTAAATGATAATGAGCTTTGCTCCCCCCGCCCCTCTGTTCTGTGCCTACACCGTTTATAACATAATAACACAATAACCATAACGCGTTGTTCATTATAAACGTGGGATATGAATTATATTGAGAACGTCGTACATAGAAAACATGCCGTAATGTACCCTGAGTGTAAACATAGCTGCATTCATTGTGAAGCGTGCAGCTAGCGATGTGCAAAGATTAATATAAATATTAATATAAAGGTTAATAAAACGTACTTCAGTTCTTCTGGAGCAGCTGCAGGGACACGAATAGTTGGTAGCGATTCTTTTTTCAGGAGCAGCTTCCAAAACCAGCTTTATACTGACCCTCGTTTATAAAGCAGTCTGGTGTGTGAAGTGATTCGCGCAAACATGAAAGCAGTGACGTTGATCGTGGGGAATATTCACTTCGAAAACAAACTCAGCCACTGTCTTCAGCGGTTCGGATTTAGGAACATTAAAATGACTGCTGTGTTCCTTATTGCACCCAAGAACAGAACACCACTTCGCTTAGACTCCATTCTGCTCATAGACAGTGCTCCAGTATCAACGCGGACTATGATTGACAGCTCGCTCGCTGCCTCGATCACGAGCGAGGGCGGGTCTGTGTTGAAACGCTGCTGTCAATCAACAATCGTGGGAGGGGCGTGCGAGCTTGTGACGTCACAGGCTCGAACGGCTTGATTTGAGGCAGGGGAAAACATATAAGGAGATTAAAACAAAACCACTGGATGGATTTTTATCATTATATGATGTTTGTGTACAGGCACTGCCAACACACATTTCAGTGCAATCAACTTGTAAAAGTGCATGTACCATTATATGACCCCTTTAAGCCTAGTCCCAGACTAAAATGCATGTTTGAGCTGTTTAAACTGAAAGCAACTAAAATATTAAAGTATGTCAGTGCTGTTATTGTCTCAAGATGCACACCAGTAATGTCACCATTGTGCTCTCCAATACAAACCATTCTCTTCCCAAACTTGATCAATACCATCCCTCACAATAAGAATTAATTAACCAATTAAAAATCAAACTCAGAAATCTCAAAAATGTGTGTGTAACAGATGTTAAAAGCATGCCACATGGACATTTCAGCTCTTGTTATTCTCTCATAAATACAGGTACTTTCCAGATGGTCCTCACCAGTTCTAAGTGGCTTCCAATCAGTTCAAAGGAATGGAAAATGAGGCTAGCAGCTCTTCTGATTTTACAAATCACACAGGCACATGTTCTCATGCATATCCATGCACACTCTCAGCTGTAAACTATGCAGAATGAGAAGTTAAGGAAGCAGAAATGACAATGCTCACAGCTCATCACCATCTCCACAGCTCTGCCCTGTCACAATTCTCAGATCAGTGGAGGCCGAAAGCTAAACTTTTCCCTAGAAACAGGTTTCTTCCGTTACCTTTTCCCTAGTTTCCCTGAGTTAGGATCCCGTAAGATAAACAGAAACTACAGTTACCTCTGGTATCTTACACAATGGTGTTTTCTTCTTCTTCAGAGAGTATCTCTTTGTTGACACAATCTGTCTTTTTGAAGGGCTAACACGTCAAAGTTTACTCATGGACATTTGCCTCCCTCCGATAGCGAGTAAGGGGGTCACAGCTTGTGTCTGCAGCTGTGATTTCAGAAGAAACAGCACCATGCTGATCAGGGCATCAAGACAACACCTTTCACATCAGGAGACAGGGGAAAGCATGGAAAATGACACTCTTCATGAAGATCATTTTGATCATTTCACAAAATTGTTCAATATTCCATCCATACTGATACTCCATAGATGCATCGACATTAACATTCTGGCTGATATCAATAAACAGATCAGTCTCCTGTTATGTTATGCCTCATTACTAATAAATGGGATATTAGAATTCTATATTTAAAGTCAAAATATAGTAAAATGTGCTAAAGAGGTAACACTTTATAATTGTGTCTTATAAGTTAACATTAGTTGATGCAAACAAACTAACAATGAGCAATGTATTTTTACCGCATTTATTAACAATTGTTAATGTTAGTTTTATAAAAGAGCATTAACTAATGTTAACAGATACAACTTTTGATATTGCAGTAGTAAATGCTGAGATTAATTAAAACTAATAGTTAGAAGTAGAAGTATTGTTAATTTTTCGTTTGTTACCGCTGAAGATATTATTTCACGAGTTTACATGTTAATGAAATCTGGTGTAATATTATAATGCGTATTTGGCTTGCTGTCCGGGGGAGGGCTCCGAGCTCAGAATTCGGCCCGACCCCAGAGTACTCCCCCTAACCTTAGAGATCGTAGGTATCTAAGAGCGGGCCCAGCCGAATGTGGGGTGAAGGGGTGGTGGTGGGATGCTGAGGAAGTAATCATGAGACAGGAGGTAAGGGAAGGCTTTATTTATACTGTCTTCTTCTTGAGCTGATTGGATGATTACCTGAACATGCTCCTCCCGAACTTTGTTACATAAAACTTCATTTAAAAGCATTATTAAATGAGTGTTTTTAAAGATTAACTCGAAGCGAGATTTCATTTAGATGACGGCAAACATAATCTAGGGGGCTGTTTACGAGACACACAGTTTTCAACTAAAAACATAAAACTTTTTATGCGTTTTGGCTGTTCATTTACACAAATACGGCGTTTTGTGTGCCTGAAAACGCAAACTTTTGAAAACGGGATTCAAAGTGCAAGTTTTTTTAAACGGTGTCCGTGTAAATAACAAAAACGCAAATCGCTGAAGACGATGATGTCATGCAGATGCATATTACGTTTTCAGTCTATAGTGTTTCTTCGCCATCTAATGGTCTGGCAGCAGAATACAGCGTTTTAGTTGTTTTAGTTGCAGCGTTTAGTTTAATTCTACGGATTTGTGTGAATGGGGTTTATTTTGACAATTGTGTCATCTGTACGCGGAAAACTCAAAAGGAAAAACGTCTCCGTTTTAAGCATATCGTTGTCGTGTAAACGTATCGTGTAAAAATAGTGGAAATGAGCATGTACAATTAAATATCCAATCTCAATCTATAGGATACATTTTGAATACATTACAACAATACATCCCTAATGCTCAACTTTATCTGGGTTTGATAAGCAACTGTAAAATCGAACTTTTGTCAATGTCTCACTGGAAATGTTTGGTCGTACAAAACCCACTAAGCTTTTTAGCTGAGTTCATGTGAATGAGGTTTTTCTTCACTTACTGAAAATGTCTGTCTTCTCATCTCAGACAACACTTTAATATATTCACACAGGGCTTCCCTCCACTTTAAAGTGCTAATCATGTCTTGTCTTGACTGCTTTCAGCTTCAGTAAAAGAAACTACAGCAAGAATTACTGCAAATGTGGAAATTAGCTTTCTGTGGCAATATGGGGCATGAGGAGGGGAAAATATTATAAAATACAAAATATTGCTTCCCTTTGGAGTTTATGTAACACTCGGTTGCACAGAAACCAAAGTAATTCACATTAATATTGGGACACCCGAGAACCTGCTAAGGCCGGTGCTTTTGTTACTGGGCCCAAAATGGACATGATTGAGAGGTTATGCTGATGTAATTAATGGAAAGATTTTCAGTGAGTCAAAATGAATCAAGCGTGTCGAGTTCCTTTCTACTATACACATATTATATTCCTTCTGTAGCAAACCCCCACCCCCCCCAAAAAAACAACATACACAGCTCACACGGACATCCAATACAAGAAGGGGTTGTGTGATAATGATTAATACACAGAAAGAGTACTGTTACAAGAGGGGGTGGTTGAAGCAGAATCCAAATCCAGCTACTTTATTTAAATAAACTCAAAAACACAGACTAGGGAACAGGACAACCAACCTGACCTAACACTAAAACAAGAACTCACAATGACTGAACAAAACACAGGGCTTAAATACAAGGGCAAACAAGATAACAAGGGGGCATGGTTAATCGGAAACACCTGGGATGACTAATAGACAAGACAGGGAACCGCTGAACATGACAAGACAAGACAAGATACAAAACCCACATCGTGACAAGTACATTGTGTCATAATTTACTCATCTGCATCATTTACTCATCTTTTTCAAAAACCTGTATTCTTCTGTGGAACACAAAAGGTGAAATTTATACCTGTATTCCCAAGCTGCTCATTTCGATTCAATTAAAGTGAATGGTCACCACAGCTGTCAAGATCGATTTAAGGCAACTCAAAATAAAAACTTAAACTTAAAATTTTAAAATGAATTTTAGTTGCTGCCATAATTTTTCACATATAATCAAATTTTAAATATGTACGAATCTCGAATAACTTTAAAAATAAAGTTGAAATTGGTTAAATTATTTTAGGGAGTTGTAAAAGTAATGAAAAAACATTTTTTTATATTGGAGATTTTCAGTGAATAAGGAATTCAAAATGAAATAATGAAAAAAAGCTATTGTGTGAATTTAAAATTGAGTGCATGAGTCATATGGGCCGCTTTTATGATTTATGTGCTTTTTTTATATCCTTTTTGGAGGTTGACAGTCGTTGGGTCACCATTCACTTTCATTTCATGACAAAGAACAGCTCAGACACGTTTCCTTTGGCATTCTAAAGAAGAGAGAAAGTTACACAGGTTTGTAATGACATGGGGGTTTGTAAATGTTAAAACTATTACTTTAAAGCCAACTAACTAAAACAGTATCTAAACTAATATTATTTAGCTTTACATGCCACTTTCAGAATTACCAAAATAGCACATATACATTTAAACAAGACTTGCCAGTTTCTACTGCGGTCGAGTCCACAGATTTGGAGTTCATCTTTAACTTAGATTTTTCTCAGACTAAGAAAGCAGCCAAGGAGAAGGACATTATAAAGAAGCAGTGAACAGAAGTTACACAGTCAGCGCTCAGCTGCTGCAGTGAGACACAGAGCCGAGCTCATTTTAATGAAGCCAGTGAAAGACATGAATAAAGATTCCTGCAGCAATACGGTGCTTTTCTTTCTTTCTTTCTTTTTTACAGGAACAGTGACGCAAAATGAGAATTAACTTAATACTGTACAATATGACGAACAATAATGTTCTCTTCAGGCCTTGAAACAACATGACGGGCAGCAGTTGACTGGACAGACACATAATGTCACTCAAAGCACAAATATTGCTGTATTAATGGAAAAATGACACATTTTGAGGTTAAAATGTGTGTGAAATGAGTGTGTTCTCACCTGCCATGTTCAAGAGAGTTCTGCAGGAGAGTTCTGCAGGTTCCCTCCTCACAGCACTGGAAAATGCCTGATCAGATATGAGTACTGGTTAGTCACTGGAAAATACTGAATCACCTGCTTAGGTAATATTTCACGAATGGAGTGTGTCTAGAAGGGGGAAGTGTGTGTGCATATGGTGATGAAATCATGTAGGCCTATTTAGTGTCTCACAGAGCACTCTAAGGTGGGCTGTATTGTATTTAAAAAATAATATGGGTTCATGCATCACCTGTGTGTATGTGTGTGTGTGTGTGTGTGTGTGTGTGTGTGTGTGTGTGTGTGTGTGTGTGTGTGTGTGTGTGTGTGTGTGTCAAGGTCAACAGAGTCCATCTAGCCGTAGAGTCCAAACTTGGTGACCTTTAAGGTTTAAAACATGATGGATGTATCACAGGGAGCTGCTGTAATGCGTTCTCTTTTGCTCTCGAAGCCTTGCAAAATTCATTGTGAGCTCAATCTTTTGAGGCCACTATAATTCTACCTTCCAGTGTCTGTAATGGTTTTATTGAGTGAAACATTTCATTGAGCGGCTCAGAAAAACAGACTGGTCAAGCATTGTCTGAAGTGTAATGCATGTTGTCCCAATACTTATTGATCTTCTTATCTGTTTGTGAATGACTTGGGCATTAAATGCATTAGTTAATCTTGAAATTGAGTTAATAACGCAAGCAAATTGTGATCTATGTCCGTACATCCATTTTTCTATATAGAGATAATTGTATATAGAGAATTTGATACAGTGAATAATAAAGGAACTGACTGAATAAATACTAGGTTGTGTTGTGTGCCCATACCAATAAGATAAAATTACACACACACTGCAGCAATCAAACTTCAAATCATTACCACGGCAAACAGTCACACTTCCCACAATTACCACAATGACATTATTACACATTTTATAATTACTGCAGCAATAATACAACTGCTTTCAGAGAGTTGTTCCACCACAAACATAAGACAAAGTATACATTTACGGTGGCCAAAGAAAGAGGAAGAAAAGAGTATTTTGGAGTTCTTCTGCTTTGGTTTATATCTCTATAATGACTGATGACAAAGTGGAGGTCAGGCCTTTTATGAAAACAGCCTTAACACACCCTGATGCACAAGCAAATCAAAGCCATCTGTGGAGTATCAGCTAGTCAGAAATCTCACTGTACTTTGTCCCTGCCTGTTTTAGAGTCAGAATTAAAAATTGGTATGTTAACACAACAATATTAAAGGATATGAATGAATAAATACACACACACACACACATTTTTGTAAACATAAGAAGAAGTGGATTAAGTAAATAAAGAGATAAAATAAAATAAAAAATTAAATTATTAAACAAAATATGGTATTATACAAAATTATAATATATTTAGCACAGCAGTTTCCTGCATCTCTTTCAAAGACACAATGGAGTAATATTTGGACACCTCATTACACTGGTGTTATGCAATGTAGTTGAAATACCCACATATCACATCTTACACATCATATCTGAGCTCATCCAATTTTTCTAGCTCATTCATTCTTTTCCATTCCCCCATCCTTCCATCGCTTTCTTCCAAGTCTCCCTCTGATCAAAACAACTGTCAGCCTCCTCCGGGCATGACCACAGAGTAGTGTGAGCATTAACTATAATCTCTGTGTGCAGCTGTGCGCTGTGTGTGTGTGTGTGTGTGTGTGTGTGTGTCAGGCGCAGAGCATTAAACTCACAGCCTGTGTCTGATGGGGTTCACCTTGACTTCTCTTAGACTCCTGACGGCTGTTTGGCCGCCATTAGCCGGCTGTGTGTAGAGGGCAGAAGACGACAAGCTCTATCTATGGGAATTCATTGATTTGGTTCTTAAGCCTTCGGGGGGGTTAAATACCCACCCTGTGCTCTCTAAATATGCGTGTTTATGAAGCCACACAACGGAATACTGTAGTGTTAAGCACTTAAGTAAGAGAGACAGGTAAGTGTGTGTGTGTGTGTGTGTGTGTCTAGCCAGGAGAATTACTTGGGGCACTAATAAAACAATTATTTTAACTGATGTATACATTCACATATTTAGACATACACGCACCACAAATTCTTGAGATATGGGACAAAATAGGCTACAGGACTGAAAATGGTGAAATTAAAGGGGACATATGCTTAAGTGCTATAATTGGGTTCTCTGTGCATTTACCAACTCAAGAAAACGCACAGTTTTGATAAACCTTTCTCTGCAATCATGTAAAAAAATAAAATTTCGCTCCCCTTCTGACGTAGGAAGGGGATCTTATTATAATATTACCGCCCCTTAATCTGCATGTTTCAACCCACGGCTCCGCCATTTGTTTTTTTGCAAGCAACAACAGTGTAACCAGTTCTAACGCAATGGCAAAAGTTCGAGCAAAGCATGCAATTTCTCTCTCAGGCTTCATCCTTGTGGTATTTTGACCATAAAAAGTGTCACAGCTGTCTAATAAAGACCTCAACTGTCAATTTGTGTAAAAGTTAAACATGGCGGTATATGCAAGTCGATGAGATTAATCAATGTAACTCCACAACAACTACATAAATGTATCCACTAACCAATCAGGAACATCCTGGTGAGGACGTCCCTCTTCCTGAGTCTCTCCGTAAGGCATTTTGGATGAGTGAAATTCACGTGTTTTGTTATTGTATCCAAAGTTCGTCTGAATCAAACAGTATTTTAGAAGTCAGATCCAGACCAAACACTTTTAAATCTGCAGTTTCTTCTAAACATCTGCACAATGTGACAAACGTAAGATTTTTTATTCAAGTGGATATTTAATGAGGTAAAAAGTTAACCAGTAATAAGCAGGGCAGGTTTCACATCGGCTATCTTTAAGAGTGTATTACAACATACTGGTGAGTTACATGCAAGAAACGCAAAGAGTGTGTTTCAAAACACTTGGAGGTGTGACTGGTAAATGCCTGAGGCATTCAAATATCCAGTTTGATTGGTTAGCCAGTTTGTGACCTTGACTAAGGTTGCTCCTGGTTCCCATAAACATAGCTGTAAGGTAAGACCCTGTTTCTCAGAGAACCCTGACCCCTCCCACTCCTCTCCACGGTTACGGTTACCATGACACAGTGAGTAATCCATATCACTCACTAAAATGTAACACATTCAGAGAGTGAAAGGCTCCAACTGAGAGAGAAAGAGAGATGAAGCCAAAGACATTAAGGTTTCCAAGCAGCTGAAAAGCTCCTGTCATGTACATTATTCCAGCTTGTTTTCTGAATAACTGTCTTCTGCTGTCTGCCCCAATGGCCTCTACTCTAACAAAGCACTCATAGATAATTTTTACTTGACCACTTCAAGCGTCGGCCCCGGTGAGATTCAACACTAAAAGGTGACAATGGACAAGGATGATTAGAGACAGAGTTTCCAACATTGGATAATCTCTTTTCTTCTCCAAATGAGTGAATTTGTGTCCTGTCTCTGCTCCAGGGGCTGCCAAAAGTGATTTAATATGTCCATCCTTCTCTTCTGAAGTGACGGACATTAATCCTTTTTATTGACCCTCTTTTTTGGTCCTCACAATATTTAATTAGATTCAGTGGTTCAAGCAATCAGACATTCTGGTTCCTATTTGTGCAACAGAAAATCTTCAACTTCTAGCCGTTCACCTTTCACCGAGTTACTCAGACTGAAGTGGGTCTTCTCCACACTCTGAGAAAAAAAAAGGTTCTATTGGATTCAAAATAAAACCCTAGGGTTCTTGACTTCATTTTAAAGAACACTTTATGCCCAAAAGATTATACAGTATATAAGGAGAAATGTCTGAATATTGGATTATCCTTACAATACTACTATAATGGGAACCCCTAAAATGTTCTACATATGAAGAACCTGACAGAACCCTTTAAGGTTCTACAAAACAGTTAGTTCCAATCCTTGATTCTGATTGGTCAATAGCTGTGTTTTATTCACGATAAAACATGGTTATATGTATCACTACAAAACACCCCTAGCAACCAGTCTTAGCAACTTAAACACGTTTGACCTCATTGATATTGTTCATTAAAGCTAGAGTAGAGTATTGTGAGAGATCGAGATCAGCCTTGACTTATTCACGATACAGCACAGCCTCTTGTAGCCTACCTTATTACTTACATAATAGAACATTTACTTCTAAGGGTACGTTTACATGACAACGATGTGCTTAAAACTGAGACCTTTTTTCTTTGTACAGATGACAACGTTATCTAAACGATCCGTTCAGTCACACGGATCCGCATAAATGACTAATAAGCAAGAGGGTAATCCGGAAACTGAAGCCTCCCGGGGTCCGCCATTGTAGCTGGCTATCACCTGCTGTTAGCATTCCATTGACTCCCATTCATTTTGGTGTCACTTTAACAGTGAATAACTTTACATCTGGGGCGTTTAAAGACTCCATTATCCTGTCCATTATTTATTTCTAAAGAAACACGGAAATGTACAAAAGGCTCCATTACCTTGTATCTTATGTTATGGCTCCGTAGAAGCAGTTTTTGTAAAAATAGGCTAACGATTGCGTCATAACACGCGACTCTGTATCGCACAGTAGAGAAATTACCGTATAGACAGGAGGAGAAGCTCGCACGCAATCGGGGGGACGTGGAGGCATAAAGTCCGATAAAGTCAAGGGAGAAGCCCATAGAGAGTCATAAAGTTGATCCTGCTGCTAGCTCATGGACAGCTAATACTCACGCTCTCCGTCTCTGCGAGATTCGGAAGGGAATTATTCAGATTACACAAGGCACAGCTACCAAAAGACATACAGCTTGCTCACGTGACATCTACGTCGTCCAGCTCAGTTTGAGCCTGCGCAGTAACCCTGGCGATTAGGAAGTGAGTGCTTCTGATTGGGCTTCAGTTCCCTCCGTTGAAATCTATGGGGTCGCTGTGTCCATTTCTTTTACTGTCTGTACTAATAACGCTGTATTATGCATGCTAGACAAGCAGTTGGCGATGTCACTTTGTAAAGAGCATACGCATTATTTTATCAGTGCAATCGAGCCGAACGCACATGCATAGACACAAATTACATAATTTATATATTTTCAGAAATTACATCATTGATCATCTTATCATTTTGTCAGATTTTCATTCTAAGAATCTTGATAATATTCAGGGTTTCCCATACATTGATTAATTTGTGGCGGCCCGCCACAATATCAACGCTTACCGCCACGGATTGATTTTCAGATTTTTAAACTATTTAATATGGGTAAAATTGTATTTTATTGTAGAGCTGCGCGCTCGGGCCGGGCCCTTAATCTAGAGACGTGCGGCGCAGGAGTCAGGACTAGATTTGATGGCCGAGTGCGAGCAAGGGCGTGGGCAGTGGGCTGCTGCGGGAGAATAAAACGATTCGCGGGACTCCAGCAAAATATGAATATCAATGAAAAAAAATATATAAAAACAAATAAATTGTTATTAAAGGTGGGGTATGTGATTTGCAAAACGGCCGGCAGATTTTGAAAATGCACAACTCAAATGGTCCTACCTTCTTTCCTCCAACGCTGGCCCTGATTCGCGTGAGGGGGATGGGGGGAGTGGGGTATGGTACGACCGTTTGATTGACACACTTACTGTCCAATGATTCTAGGTGGTCTTGGAAATGATTGGCTGGAGTTTTTCGAGTCCTGCCCATTCCACAGATGATTAAATTGCTTAATTTTAATTTCAGTGCTTCTAACTCAGTGGCTGTAAGTGGGTTATGAATAGGATTCAGGTTTCAAGTGATTTTGAAAAAAATGGACAAAAAAGAGAATCACATACCCCACCTTTAATCTGTTGCAGAAAAGAACAACTAAACAAAATTGAAACGATTTTATAGGCCAGAGTTTCTATTTGTAACATGTTTGCAGCGTTGAGCGATGTAGCCAATCACAGACATGTGTTGATTTCTTAAACACAATGGCCAATCAGAAGCATTTAAGATAGACTCCCCTCACCGCTCAAAACGGACTTTTTGTTCAGTGCTGAATTCTGCATGCTGGCAAATCCTCTGATTATAACAAACAAAGTGTAGATATTATGAAATATTCATTGTGCAATCAGCTTCATTGATAATAACAGAGATGTTTGAGATCACGATGATGTCAGCTTTTTAGGGATTATTAAGGGAGCGCACTTTGCGCGCATTCAGTCATGGCAGTCCATGCACTCAGTAGCCTTCACACCTCTGCATTTTGACAATGTTGTTTTGCACTTTCTTTTGCACATCATTGTTTTATAGTTGTATAGTGTTTGTTAAAATTGAGTTGTTGTTTCAGTTGTTATGGTTTGCACTTTTTAGCACAAATATTTTAAAATATTTGTATAGTTTGTTAAAATTGCACATTGTAACTGTTATTTTGAAAAGCTGGTTATTTATAAATATAATTTGCTATTTAAATTTAAATATAGTGTTTAATAATTGTCACATTTAGTACAGAGCCTGTAGTCTATCACAAACAAGCCCATGATAGGGTATTGGAATATTTTTTCAGAAAGGCCCGAAAAATAAAATGTTCAAACAAAGGGTGCAAAATTTGCAACAAGAAGTCTGTGGAGCAGTCATAGAAAGTGTAGCAATGGCATAGCAATAGCAATCGGACACTGTTGGCAATGGAAATGTGTATACTTGTCAAAAAAAAAATATTTTTTACGCCCCGCCCCCAAAACCCCACACATAGAATCTAATTCTGTGGGAAACACTGATATTGTATTATTACTTTGTCTTCTGAATAAATGTCATCTTCACAAAGCTAAAAACATTCACTGTAATTAAAATTTTAGAATGTTCTTCACTGATATAAAGTCCCCTTTTTCTTCATGTAAGAACATTTCAAAACCTTTGAACACAAAGGCTTTGAAAACATATATCATACTTGAGTCTGTTGTAAGGAACCTTTCATTTTTCATGATGACAAAATGTTAGGGTTGATTTGTGTCAAAACCAATAGTGATGGTGTCCGTATGAAGGACATGTTCCTGTATCTGCATCTTATTCTGGTTCTTGCAACTAACCTTCTAGTCAAAATCGTAAACCCTACTTCCAGTCCTTTTATAACATCCAAACTCAATCAGAAGTTTATATTTCTTGACATGACAATTGACCATTCGCAAGACCTGTTCACTTTAGTTAATGTTGCTAAATCCAAATCTAAATCCATGGCACTCTCAAGCCACACAACGCAGTGAAAAATACATTGCGGAGCAAAGAGGACACTGACAACGCACGACAGACAGGACACACCAGGTTACTTTCGAAATGAAACAAAGTCTCAACTTTCAAATGTTGTCATTTCTTAAATAAATATAAACAATACATACCTTTTTGTGGCTCTTTAATGTGTCGTGACAGATAGCAGTAGAGTCTCAGTTAAAGCAGCTTGTCTGAACTGATCAACTAGTCTATTCCTTCTAGTTAATTTATAGCATCAAATAAACATGAATGAACATCAGAAGGAATGTAGTTTCAACCATTTTTCAAGTTCAAGTCCACAGACGTTAATCTACTAACTCTCTTGACTGGTTTGTCAAACAAAATGGTGGATTTGGCGGATTCGGCTGTCAATCAAACTCCCTGCGAAGGGTGAATTAGGGATGCACCAATATGAACATTTTGGCCGATACCGATAATTCTTTAGATTTGAAGGCCAGTAGCCGATATATTGGCCGATAAATCTAAATCAAATTTTTTATGTAATTTTGCCTGATTACAAAAAACAAAAGTCCCACCACCATTAACAATGTCCCAAGCACACAATTATAATGTTCTCATTTTTATTTTATGTAGCATACATGACAGACTTTCGCTGTGCATGTTGCAATTAACTCCATTTTCCAATCATATTTCAAGCTATTCAAAACCAGGTCAATAGCGATAATAACATTAAAAATGAACATATACATATTGATATGATGGCCGATATATATCATGCATCCCTATAAAAATATAAATAATGAATATATTTTAATAATTAATCATATTTATTATTGGTAAAATAATATATTTCTAACTATTATACCAAAATCAGCTTGCAATAAAGATGATCATATGAATTGTTCAGAATATTAAAATATGTTCTCAAAACTATCAAAGATTCTTGGTTTTAAAGGGCCTCATGAAAGTCTCAATAATCATTTCAAAAACATTGGGGAAAAAATCTGATTTACAAAAATTGTGGCAAATATAGATTGCAGGCTGTCAGAAACCACTTTCCAAAAATGCCTGCTATAATAACTGTTTGAACATAAAAACATATCGAAAGACAGTAATCGTAGGGACCTGTTGCTTCTCTCTGTTGCTCATGGCATTAAAAGGCTTGCATTTGTGCTTTTAAAGGCAAAGAACAACAACAAGCCGGCAAAACAAGACGACTTGAAATGACATGGGTGCTTTCTGGAAGATCTTATGGCCTGTCGCCAAATGTATTCTGTGAATACACAGAGGACCCTACAATTGTCACTAGGCCTGAACAACATAACTTCAGAAGTATGTGGATGATTGGTTTCATAGCTATATACCGTTTATATTTCACTCTCCCTTCAGCTCTTCCCACTCAACTTTCCAGTTTCCTCTTTTTTTCTCCTTTTTTTTGCGGTTGTTTCATGCTGCTTCTCTCGCTAGGCCTCTGGCTCGATTTAAACCGGGAAAGTGAACAGAAGTGTTTTTCATACGTATGCTCAGCGGAAACAGTGCTGCTATATTTAAAGGATTTATGAGCCGTGCGCTTTCTCAGAACGTCACAATATCACAGCCAGACAAAGAGCTGTGACCGACAGGATCACTCGACTACATTAAAAGTACATTATACAGACATCATGCCCGTCACACTCAAATACATACACACAGGCACATAAATTACGCAACTGTCCGCCTGGAAGCACAGACAGATTTTTAATACAGAAAATTGAGCGACGATCTCTGCAATCACCATCCATACATGCACGCACGAAGAAAAAAAGATGTGTAGCCTACTCACAAAACTAATCAATCAATCAATCAATCAATCAATCAATCAAATCTCTCAGTCTATCAACCAACCAATCAGTCTGTCTGTCTGTATCACGTAGGCTACATACTGTATACTTTCTGTCTGTCTATCCAGTCCATTTTACTCCAGTTTTCTTTACTCTACTCATTTACAAACAGGGACCCTACTTAAAAGGTAGGGTAGGCGGGATTTTTCTAAAAAAACTTTTTCCCAAATTTGTTTAAACTGTCTATATACGTTAACCAACACATAATTAAAATGTAAGTACTCTGAAAAAGAAAGTATAAAAATCGAGTGTCTGTTGTCCTCTCAGTGCTGCAATAAACACAGCTACTTATTTCCATTCGGGACGAATGAATGATTGGCTGGGCGACTGTCACTCTCCCTCGCTACCATGGCTATCACCCCTGCTGCTATAGGAGCTGCCCACACGTGTAGGGCTGGGTAAAAATATCGATTCATCAATGCATTGCAATTATTTGTTTCTCAATTCAATATCGATTCATCAAATCCAATGAATCGATTCAGCCCACCGGCCAGTGGCGGCGCTGTGGGCAACACTCTAGTGAGAGCGTTCACCTTTGTACAAGACGCGCTTTACCAAAACAGCAAAAAGGCGGACAGCAGCTGCAATCCGTTCAAGCCTGCACCACCAACGTTAAAGGAGAACTCCGGTCAATTTTAACATTGAGTTAATTTTTTTTGTACATTTGGAGTGCTGTCAGTACAGAGAACAACGACAAAATCGGTGTTGCCTACACCGTGTTATCCTCTTTTAAAAATGTGCTCCCTGTTGACTTAAATGGGGCAAATTTCAAACCTGCTTTTAGCCTCTTAACATCCTTGATGTGTCATTACAAGTGCACAGCCATGTGAGTGATTTACTGACACGGTGAATCTGACTGCAGTAGATGTGAAAGATATGAATAAAGGTGATGTTAATTCAGCCAGCTCACATACCTGTATTTACTTCCTGTTTTCGGTCGAAGTCCACAGTAGTCGATTGTCGAGTTCGCGCGCGCGATCATTGGTAACTAAGCAACAGTGGAGACTCAGACTGTCAGCCGATGACGGTGCTGTGGTGTTCTGAGAATATCAGCTCAAATGGATAGTAACTCCACTGTTGTTTAGTTACCAATGATCGCACGCGCGAACTCGACAATCGATCAATACAGTGTTATTTATTGTGTTGACAAAATAGCACTTTGTAATGTTATAATATCTATGGTTGCACTTTTTTTATGAGTATGCACATTTTGTGCTTCTGTTTACATTTCTTTTATAACTTGAATGTATAGGAAGAAAGAAATATACTTTCTACTACTTACAGTTACATGCACTTTAGAGGTGTTAATAAAGCACCTGTTTGTTACAGTTGTGGTTTGTATTCAACACATGTACAATATTGTACATGTGTTCTGCTAAATAAACCATGACAGGAAACATGCAGGGGTCAATTTGTTCTTAAACATTGGTAATACTGCACATTATTTAAAAATATACTCAGGTACTTAATTACTTGTTTATTTACTTATTATTGAATCGATATCGAAGCCAGTAAATCAATATCGAATCGAAATCGAATCGAATCGAAGCCTCAAGAATCGAAATCGAATCGAATTGTGAAATTCCTAACAATACCCAGCCCTACACACGTGTGCACCCGTTTGACTCGAGGAGTGGAAGAAGCACGGAAGCTAGTAAGAATAATCACAATTATGGCCGAGAATTTAGCAGTCAAAAGTCCCTACACCTGCATATACAGTCAGCGAAGGCAAACAAGGCAAAAAAGGAAGACAGTATTTGAAAAGGCTATGATCAAATTGGATAAAGCAAGAAGTCAGACGAGAGTCAATATCGGCGGGGCTTTCCAGCGGTGGACAACTGAGGGACCTCAAGGGGCTGAAAAGTGACACCAACAGTGCTTTCATCGTGGAAGCTCTTACATGCAAAACACCGTATATGTTATGTATCTTACACGAAATTCCCCTTCATCACAGTGTAACTGATGGTAACAGGAAAAACGTGTATCAATGCAACCTAGCTTTGCCTTAAGTTACTAGCTCGTTACCGAATCAAACTCAGTATATTTTAAACTTTACCAGTATCGAAATGCTGGCTTGATAGTGAGTACTAACAGCCATGTTAATAATGATAAAGTTAGGTATTTTATTACATGCGATTCTGACATGATGTCACTACATGCACTGGGCTCCTCTCCGCTCGGCGCTGGTAAACGCGTCCTCCCAACGCATTCTCATCCCAAGGCGTAATATTCTGACACTTTGACAAAGCGTCTATATCGAACGCGCATGGAACCCTTTAGCGTCAATATAACACGCAGAGAGATGGGTAGGTTTAGGTATGGTGTAGGGTTAGGGTTAGACCGCTAGGAGGCGCCTTCTGACCCATATATTTCGGCGTCTCATATTGACGCTAAAGGGTACCATGCGCGTTCGATATAGACGCTTTGGCAAAAGCGTAATTATATTACGCCTTGGGATGAGAACGGGCTGGTCCTCCAGCTGAGCGGTCGGCATCGCGCGTTCATGTGTTTTAGGGGCGTGGCTTTTGGAAGGAGCCCAGACGGGAGGGGTTGGGAATGAATGGAATAAGTAGCTCTGTTTATTGCAGCCCTGACACTTGATTTTTATACTTTCCTTTTCAGAGTACTTACATTTTAATTATGTATTGGTATATATTGGTATTTATTTTTTTTAAATCCTGCCTACCCTACCTTTAAGTAGGTTCCAACAAGATTGGATTTTGATGGGGGAAAATATATATTTTTCATGCAACAGATACACTGTAAAAAAAAAAGTGTGTATTTGTATATAAATATATAATAATAATAATAATATTATATATAATCATTATATATATATATATATGTGTGTGTAATTTTATTGCATCTTTGTTCACAATATGATATGTAATTTTTTATTTATTTTATTGAACTTGCTTAAACTTGTTTTGAGCTTTAGTGGGCTGATTTTTACAGAGCCAAATCAAAAATACCTAAAATCTAAATGCAGATATAAAATACTAGATTGTATATTTCTTCAGTTTGAAAGAAAGCTTGGTGATTCTGTATTTCATTCTCAGTACTGATTTTTTAAAAAGGTAATCATGAATGAAGAAACCCTTGATGGGCCTGTATAGGAAAGACAAAAAAGGTTGAGAAACACTCTTCAATTCACTCAATTTCTTTACATTTTCATCTACAGAAAAACTATCTGACAGCTGTTGTGTTCTCACAGGGACCTGTAGATCAGATAGCAGCGAGATGTTGAGCGCTCAGCTATTTGTAAACCTGTATTACTGTTGCCCTCATAGGACTCAAACACTTTCCGTAGTGTTCCCGTTTAAATTGTGGTGAACAGCAGAGTTTATCCTGGATTCAAGTGCTGAGGGTGGAGTTTCCTTATCAAGCTGGCAAACCTCTGTTTGTGACTTTTGTTGTTCCATGGGGGTTGTCATCAGTGATCTGTATCATAGTGTAGATCTACACACTCAGCTTCGGCAGGGAGAGAAACAGAAACGGACGCAAATATGTAGGCACGAGTTGACACACACACGCACAAACAAACAAACACACATACACACACACGCACGCGGCTGTCAGCCCACATCACTCAGTGTGCCTCTCCATCATTTCACATGCAATCCAACTACACATTCAGTATCCCAGCAACAGGCATCATAATCATTCAACTCTCTCTATCACACCTATTATAGAGTATCTCTCTCTCTTTTTCTCTCCCCCTGACTCACTCTTGCTCTCACTCTTTTTTACAAAAATAAAAACCAGAATAACTGTTTCCAACATTGATTAAAATAAGAAATGTTTCTTAAGCAGCAAATCAGTATATTAGAATGATTTCTGAAAATCAGCTTTGCCATCATAGGAATAAATGATCGTCTTTAAAAAAAAAAAATCTTACCTACCTCAACCTTTTAAACAGTAAAAAAAAAAAGCTTTACTTTTGCGTTCCTTAAACAAGTAGCTTACGTTTTTAAAGTAAATTTCTCGTTAAATTTTAGCTGGCAATCAAAAATATTTATGAAAATGATTTAACAGTGTTTCTGTTTGTAGCGGGCAGGTCCATTCTACTGTGAGACTCTGAAAAGTGTGCGTCTGTCCTTTCCTCCTGGTTACGTCTCCAGATCTGTCAGCTGCAGTTCAAAACACCTTTAGTCTGTTTAGACTGTGAGAAGAACATGATTTAAAAATGTCACACAAATCTTTCTGATTTTCTGACCAAAAGCCCATTTTCCCATTTGTTTTTATAGTTATCTCTTCCTCACTGTCTTTAACAACTCTCCTTTTCCCCGTATTCCCTCACCTCTCTCACTCCCTCACTTACACATGCAAACCCATTGAACACATAATTTACTAAACTGATTTGATGCAATACATATTACATAGAGCGAATATACCAATGGTTATTTTACATGAATGTAATTGCATTTGGGAAAATTGTACTTTCCAAAGAACAGAGACGGCAGTGATTAAATCAGCAAGACAAAAGCATATTAAAGACCAAAACAATATTTTCATTTCCAACTCACTGCACCAATTCTGTTGAAGAGCCTGGCAGTGAAGCTAAACAATGTGTACTGAAACTCACACTTACACAGAGTCCATTAACAAAAGTAACCACTGGAGCAAGAGGCCAGAGTTGCAGTATATATGCCAACTTGTGTGCACTCGGCATGGCAATGAAAGCTAGAGTCCTGTTTAAAACAGGAAGAACACACAGATTTGGACTGGGATGTGTCAAAAATGTAAAAAGAGAAAATATAGGACACATAAGGTGCAACTGTACCATGTCAAATTCAGTGGGTATAATGAAAACAGATACAAGTTAAATTGGGTTGAGCAGCTGTGAGCAAATTACAGTGAATTAATTCAACTTACATAATCTGTCACAGCAGAAACGGCAGCATGCAAATGCCAAGAACCAGCTTTCATGTGAGGAAAACTGTAACGTCACTACAAAAGCACATGGATATTTTTTAGACTATTATTTATATATATATATATATATATATATATTTATTATATAATATTTTAGAATAATCATTTTTATGAAATAGTTTAGATAATATTTTATTCATAGTAATAATGTTATATTGATAAAAATAAGCAAAATAATATAATTTTTCATGACAACACTTATGTCAAACTATCATCCATCCTTTTCCCTATTAGGTTTGACTAGTCCCTCGGATATCATTTCAATAGTCTTGTGCTTTCCCAAAAGTAATTGCAAAAAGTCTCCCTGTAGACTGACCAAGAATTTTTTTCGAGCATTCTTTCCACCTAGACCAAGTGTAACATTCCAAAAAGCGCAAGGGCACATCCGAGGATGTCTTTTATTCTGTTCTAGTGAAAAATGCCACCCAAATCCTCAGCTGTGGAAATGGAAAATAAATGACATATTTCAGAGACAGCATACCTCATTACACTTCTTACCGTATTAGTCTTCTCCAAACAGCTCATAAGCGCTTTAATAATTTCCCGAAAAGGGGAATGCACAAACCAAAAAAAGTTGGTATTTTATGCTGCTTTTTCCTAGCCTAGAAATCGAGACGCACCCTAGCGGCAGCACATTTTATTTTGCAGCCAGTGTTGTCTAGCAACTCTCCGTTGCGAGCTGGAAAAAACAAACTCTTGTCAGGCCAATCACATCATGTATAGAGTCGGTGGGCGGGCATAGCATGATGATGTTGCGACGGTTCCGCGGGAATTCCCTGCTACTTGAAAACAAAGAAGATGGTTGCTGCTGCTGGCGATCAGCGGCCTTTCGAATCGGCTTTAGCCAAGACTTGGAGTTAAAGCAACACCAAGTAACTTTTCCTCTGCAGTCGCCCTACTGGTTGGAAGCGGAATTGTCCATTACCGCTGTCGTAAATAATTCAATCTACCGCAGCCTACTGTCGCACGCACGCTCGTTGTTTATCCAGCACCGGCTTTGGAATGAACGATGTCCACAGACAAAGTATGTTGCATGATTTCATGAAAGTATGATGTATTGCGACATCAGAAACAAAGAAAAACAAAATAATGACTATTTTAACGCTTGACGTAAAGCAGTCGAATTTTGTAGTTCTTTTTGTGCTTGGGTTACTACCCGAAACCCGAAGTTACATAGTGCCAGTAAAAGCGATACAGACCACGTCAGGCTATGGCAGACGTGTCATTTAACCTATTGTAAGTCGACGTACCATCACAAGGGTCTTGGAAATATATTATGAAAGTTGAAAAGCGACATAGTGTTACTTTAAGCTTTTCTTTGAGAAAAGAACAAAGAACGGAACTGAAGTTCGTCGCTCGGACTACGTCACCTTCTTCGTTGCTCTGGTTGGTTGTAGCGCTATCCAATTGTGTGGAGGGAATTTGAAAGACAACCGATTTTCCCGCCCCTCGGATTGAGCCCTGCCAATGGTGTGTTCCCAGACCCAACATCTTGATGTGAGTCTGGCTTGTCAGAATCTTTTTCCCCCTATATTGACTAACAAATGTTTAACGAAAAATTACATATATCTGTAATTAGACATTGGCGCCCCCTATTTGACCCCTATACTTCAAGCAGAGGCAGCGCACAGAAGAACTTCAGAGAAAGTTTGTAACTTTAACATTTTGTCTGAGTGTGCCCAGAGTTTCTCTGGAAACATTGACATCCATTAAGGCAGACGTTATGTTTCTTCTCCAAAGCCCTGTGCTCGGGCATTCTGGGTAATAACGGGCCTTGGGTGCTTATTATCGCCTTTTGGCATCTGTTATCTGAACAAAATCACAGTCGTCTTGCTGCGCACAGAAGAGCTTCAAAGAAAAGTTTGCCACAATGCGCCGTAAGAACTGATTTTAGAAACCTGGCAAAAGGTAAAAAAGTAATTTGAAAGTGCTCTGTGGTTCCCAAACTCATTATTTTACAAATGTTGCCCTGTTAAAGATCATTTAAGAATGCATTTCATTTCCCAGACGTCTGGTAGGTTTTTACAAAACCTGACATTTCAAAGTTAAACAGTCTTGATATTTATACCGCGAGGATCTATTAGAAACTGGATGCGGTGCTGGTGCATTACAGAACAGAGCTCAGTATTTTTTTTTAAATCAGTCACAGATACTGTTTATTCAAACAGACAGCACTAAACGGGCTATATAGACATCTCTTCAGTGAGCTGGTGTGATCTCATTTACCATCAACATGATGCAATGGGTGGTGCCCGGTTTCCATCCTTCTTTAAAAAACATGCAATGAGATACTTCTTAAAGGGATAGTTCACACAAAAATGAAAATTTTTCCGTCATTTACTCACCCTCAAGTTGTTCCAAACATTTATTAATTCATTTCTTCTGCTGAACACAAAAATAGATATTTTAAGAATATGAGTAATCAAACGGTTGATGGACCCCATTGGCTTCCAATACAATGGGAACCAGAAACTGTTAGGCTGCTGACATTCTTGGAAAATATATATTTTTTGCGTTCAGCACAAGAAAGAAACTTGGTCAAATATGGGTTTGGAACAACTTGATGGTGAGAATTTTCATTTTTGGGTGAACTATCCCTTTAAGCTCATGAAATCTCTTCTTTTAAGGCTTTGCTATGCAGTTCCCAAAGTGTTCTAAATGTTTTATAAATATAGTTGTCAGTGTGTTGTATTTTTAATGTATTTAGACAAAATAGTATACATTTCCATTTATTGTTTATAGTCCATAACAATAAAATAATTACTTGCAAATCCTCAACTCTGAGTATGAGCAACAGTAATGTTGATGGCCTTAGCAAACACCACTGATTAACTGGTGTCCTAGCCCCTCCCCTCACATCTGATTGGCTGAAAAGGATTTACTCTGCTCAAGGAGACTGGCAGGTTCTCAGAAGTAAGCCGATTTGAATTTCAGATGGGCAGTGGATCCAGAAATCTGTCATCAGCTGGGACAGCGGTCCAATCTGTCACCTCTCCCTCCCTCTCTACCTGCTCACTCCAGGCAGAACATTACACTTTCATTAATACAACCCTCACCTTCCTCCAGGTCCATCGCTACACTATCTTCAAAGAGAAATGGGTTTGTCTGCCATATTGATCTGGTCGCCCTTAAAAAACAGAGGACTCTTTATCATTAATGTCTCTTTTCTCTCTTTCCTTGTCATGCAGCGGAGATGGTTGCAAAGACATGAGAGCTGTGCAACTTGAATGGAAGAATAAAGCCTTTAAACATCTTTGGGGTCTTTGCGGGTTTGTCTTTTAGAACTATGAAAGCTACAGATTAAAGACTGTGGAGTTTACACATGGGTCTCCAAGGCAACAACACAATCTTGATCTTGCTTTTAGCTTGTCACCTCACAAAAACAGATTAAGTATGTTCACTGTCAGAATCTCAAAATCTCCTGTTGAATGTTTAACAAAGGAACTAGATAAATTAGTACATTTTCACAAGAAAATGTGAGTGCCTTTACCAAACTTACGGCAGAATTGCTAGGGTGTTGCTATATTCAGAGTGGTTTTTAGCACATTTTTAATGTGGTTGCTAGTGTATTCTGGGGTGTTGCTAGGTAGTTGCATACTGGTCAAGTTGGATGAATCCAAAAAGGGGGGAAAGCTGTTTGGAAGCCTGTATGTTATGTAAACATACGGTTTCTTATTCGATTTTTAGACGGGCACATAAAAAACAAATTGATTTGACGTCAGCTACTTACAGAAGGGTCATTTAACTAATTAATGAACAAATCTGGACAATCTTTTTGGTGAACATACTAAACAGATTCACTAAAAGATTCACTGAAATTAATTGAAATCCCCACAATTAATCATCTACCAGACAAAAATCTGATTACTAGAACAGGGACAGCAGACCTCTCTTTAACAAGCCTCATGATTTGATGCATCACTGTAGCACATGTGAGATTCACTGGAAAATGTTCCTGTGAACCAGGTGCACACAGTCCAGTCACTGTCACTGCCCTGTTCATCAGAGACCGTGGGATATTTATGAATGTGCTTATGTGTGTGTTTGCAAACACGCTCCAATGCTTTGTGAGTGCTAATTACAACAACCTCCCACAACAGTGTTAACACGTCCATTGAAAACAGAGCGAGTGAAGGAGCGTGAGAGTTTAAACAAGAGGACAAATGAGCGCTGATTCTTCTATATAAACACACACAGTTGGTCAGGAGGTCAGGTGACCACTGCACCAGCTGCTGAGTCCTGGAGGCAAGGCATAATCTGCCCAAGGTCCTGTGGGTGATAGAGCAAAAATGTCCAAAAGAAAAAACACATCTGTGTGTTGACAGATAGCGAAGTATATTATGGGCTTGACAGAATGTGTTCAATAGAGTTAAAAAAACATCTTCGGATTAATCCACAATGGAAATTCCACATTAAAAGATGGTTAAGAGGGATGTCAGGCAAATATGTACATCAACATTTAGCTGAGATTATATTTGCACTATTCCAAAATCTATGAAGACAGCATGTTAAGACAACAGGCATGCTCCCCCGTCCCAACAAAAAAGCTGTCCCAGAAATAATTATGGGGCTTCAAGATGCGTTGTTTTAGTCCGATTCTGGTGGGGGAGTGCATTGCATTGAACTTAAAAACTCATCGCTAAATATGACAGACTAGACAAAAGAAAAACAATTCCATTTATAATATAAAGTAATATAAATGGATTGTTTTACACAAGATTGGTTTGAGTATTTATGTGTTAATTTGAGTTTCTGAAAAAAATTAAATACTTCATCCAAATATGAAAATTCTGTCATCATTTATTCACCTTCAAGTCCTTCCAATCGTTCTTTCTTCCAAGGGAAAACAAAAGAACATTTGCAAAATGCCCTTTTCTTATTCTCCATATGAACACCATCAAGCTCCAAAAAGTACCCCCCCAAAAAATTGGGGTTTTGCTCACTATTTGGGAACTATTTTTCAAGCCTTCTGAAGTCAAGTCAAGTCAAGTATATTTATATAGCACTTTTCACAATACAGATTGTATCAAAGCAGCTTCACATTATCAATCAAAATTAGTGAAAAAAAAGACATCCACGTTTGGTAGGGCTGATCAATGGTATTAATGATTGGTTAATTAATTTGAATATCCCCAACTGAGCAAGCCAAAGGCAGCAGTGGCAAGGAACCGAAAAACTCCATCAAGTGACCTAATGGTGTCTTAAAACCCAATGGAGAGAAAAAAAACCTTGGGAGAACCCTGGCTCAGTCGGGGGCCAGTTCTCCTCTGGCGTTTATGAACTAGAGCCCGGATTTACAGTAACTGTAAAATAAAAAAATTATATGAATGCCTGGCTTAATAGATGCGTCTTTAGTCTAGTTTTAACCTGGGAGAGCGAGTCTGAGCAACGAACAATTTCAGGAAGGCTATTCCAGAGCTTCGGAGCTAAATGTGAAAATGCTCTCCCTCCTTTGGTGGATCTGGATATCCTAGGAATGACCAGAAGCCTCTAATTTAGTGATCTTAAAGAGCGCGATGGATTATAGGGCGATAGAAGATCCTTTAAATAGACTGGAGCTAAACCATTTAGGGCTTTATAAGTCAGTAGCAATACCTTGTAATTAATACGGAACTTTATAGGTAACCAATAAAGTGATGATAAAATCGGTGCTATATGATCATATTTTCTTGATCTAGTAAGAACTCTAGCGGCTGCATTTTGGACTAACTGTAGTCATACAAATGAGGTAGTCTAACTGAAGTCATACAATTGCTCTGCATGAAAAGACTGATATTAGCATTGTTATGGGGGAACAAATCATTTTTCAAACATGGAGCTTCTAGACATATTTTTTTGATACCCTTTACTTAAAAAAAAAAAAAAAATCAAATTGATTTAACACCATCGTATTAGGTTTCTTATTCAAACACAATTCAATGGTGCTAAACTGACTTGAAACTTACTTTTTGGGTTAACCCAGTGTTTTTATTTTACAAGAACATCTTTCAATCAACTGACTGTACTAATCTTCTAATTTTCTGTCTACTTGAAGCTCAACAGTGTGAATCAATTTAATTGTATGGAAAAGAGTGCAGGTCATTCTACGTAGCTGTTCCTTATTCACCTTATCCTTTTAACAATACATTACTTCAACACACACACACATCTCATGTTTACTGAGATGTCTTTAACACACTGCTCCACCTAAACCCCTGTCCTCCTGAGAATACCTCAACACAATGGAAAGGTTGCAAGTGCAATCCCAGTTATGGATGACACAGGAAAAAAAATGCTCTTTCGAAAATGTCCTTGAGCGAATCCTTTTAACCTCTAGAACGTGAATTTGGTTGTAATAAGTACATAGGAAAGAAAATGAGGTTGTGCTGGTGTGATGGTAGAGTTGGGCGGTATCCAAATTTTGATACCGTCAAACCTCCTCCCTATTTTACCGCGGTATACGGTATTACCGCGTGACTAATAAAAAATTATGACATAAGGCTCTACGGCATCACCAAACTGTTGGTTTGTGCAGGGATGAGTCACGATTTTCGAATATTAAATTATTTGATTTTATTATAGAATCTGGAATAGGTTGCGATTGTCTATAAAAAGATTGCCATGTTTTCCGTTCTGATGCGGTGGTGACACGTTCAACCAGAGGGTGGCGATGCCTAAAAGCTGCATCAACTCTCAGACAACAGGAGAAGATACACTTTGCCTCACACCAAAGAATGTGAGCGGAGTGGTAATATTTCCTCCAGAGCGGAGAGCGCATTTCTGAAGATCACGCGCCACTTGCTCAGAATGCCCGCAGTGACATGCAGGTTAGAAAATATGTGAAATAAGTTGGGCTGCCCGTGCAAGGCTAAAGTTTTTTGTCTAGTTGACTAGAAGTAGTTCATTTAAGCCATTAGTCTAATCACATATTTATATTGATTAAATTACTTAAATATATATGGGAGAGAATGCTAAACCATAATGAGCGTTTTCGTAATATATTGCCTTTTCTGCATCTCAACGCACGCATAAAGCTTGCCACAAAGAACCGGCAAAAGTGATTATTATGCATGAAACATTTGAATTGTTTATTAATAAACTAGTGTTTTCTATGTCAGTGGCTGCAAAAATAAAGTTGATGATGCTGACTCGCATCTTTGCAGTGAACGCGCCTATAGAGAGAAACACACTTCATAAGAATTAGCCTACATAAGCAGAGATCAGCCCATTTCTTGTCGTTTTTAATTGTTTTGTTTAAAAGTAAACATTTCAAGCTTTCTATATATAGGCTACTTCTCAGTTATTTAAGTCAAGTATCTTATATGCTGAGTTTCGATTCATTTATGAGACCGGCTCCAGTTCAAGCACTGGCGCCTCCGTGTCCTGATTATATTGTCTACTATTTGCTTCTTATTTATTAATTCAGGCAATTCGTTGATGAAACATTGATTAAAATGAAAATACAATTTATACAAAACGAAATTCACTTTAAAGAAAGGCTTTCTACAAAACAAAACGTAATAAGTGGTCAAAATCATGTCTGACCCATTCCAAATGTTTTCCGATATTGGGCATCTTATGATCTTATTCATCTCCTGCAGTTCCCTTTTCATACAATCAACATAGACGAAATAAAAAAATAACATATTATTAAACATAAATATGAAACGAATACTTTTTTTTTCTTTTTTTTCTTATATTTAACTTAAGCGTCACACCGCTCCGCTGTGTAGCCTATGCATGTCTGCGTGCATGTGGTGGAGGGGTGCGGTTTTTGAATAATAATCGAATAATACCAGGCGATCTTCACATTATTTTTGCTTGAAATGCCCATCCCTGCCAAACTGCAGAAGTCGTGTTCTTCTTCGAGACCAGGTCACTCGGTGCGCAACTTGCCATCTTTCCTCCTCTCTCCCCCACTCTTTCTCCTCCACACTCTCACGTGAAGACAACCACACATAGGCCTAAGCATTTTTAGGCATTAAATAAATTGTATTTAATATTGAATCCTTGTCTCCTATATAAGTGAAATGGATTTTTTTTAAGACGGTATGACGATATTAAAACTGATACCGGTGCTATTTTTAGATCCTGCGGTATACCATATTACCGTATTACCGCCCAAGCGGTGCAAGCACAAAGGTTGCAAGCTCAATCCTCTATGTGGGTGACTGCATGCAGACTCACAGATTTATTTCAAAACAAAATACATCAAGGATTCCACAAACAAGAACACATTTTCAAAATACCACCATTGTCAGAAGAATCACCACAAGACAATGTCATACTAACAAGAGCTAAAAGCATACTAACCAAACAAGTTTGTCATTCAACTACCGGTAGTAAAGTCCGAATTTCCAAATTATTATTTGGAGTATAGTGCAACAGAACACATTCTGAAATAGAACCTAAAACTCAAGCTGTTTTCAACTCCGTCTTGCCTAGATGCAAGTGTATAATAATGTCATACAAATATGATGGGAGATGATCACGCAATATGCGGGAAATGCAAAAATGAATAAACTAAGGCTGTCAAAGATAGTGTGTTGTTAACAGATTTTTTTTTCGCTATTAACACATTTATATATATATAGTATTGAAATATTGAAAATGATCTAAGTTACATGCTTGAAAAATACAGAATCTGTTGTTTTTTTGTGTGCAAATGAGATGAGTAAAGCGCACTTCTGCATCCACACAAACGCCCAACCAATAACATAAAGGCATGCTCTGGACCCTGTTTCATGCAAACTGCCATACAACCACTCTTTCCTATTTTTAAGTTGTAAAACCCACACAGTGACAGTGTACAAGCTTGAAAATGGATAATGAATTTTTTTATCATTACTGTAAGCAGTACAATTACAAGGCTGGGTCGACAAGTCAGCGCGTTGATTAGAATTGCAGCATGTTGATTAGTCAACAAGGCATCAGATACCTAATGGGTGTTGAGCTCATGGTTGTTAATGATAATGACAAATGTAAGCACAACGATTATCATTACATACCACATAATTGACTAATTATGGTGGTAATGTAGCAGCTTAGTTATGTGGTGTAAAAAGACAAAAGTGCAGAATCAATCAGGTAAAGCTGACACTTAAATCCTTGAGGAAAGTAACATGGATGACAGCCCATCCATGTGAGAAATGATGAGCTCCAACATCTGTTTTTTGACTCATTGTTTGATCGGACTGGCAAAAGTTTAAACATTTTCACACAAAAATAGATTAACGATGCAAAATTTGTATTTGCAAGATGATACTTTGAATTAAAATTGCAACAATTATGAGATAATTCAGAATTGTACTGAAAAATTTATAATATAATTTAATGCTTATGATTCACATACAATTTAAAAAAATATTAGCACATTACAGTGTATAATATGCAGTATTCAGTAAGTAGTAAGATAATAACCTGTTCTCATCAACGGATAGCCAGTGACTAACGTTATAGGGGTGGATGAAGTGTGTACAAAAAAAAACAAAAAAAAAAAAGTAAAAACAAGTTTAGCCTACTTTAATAAACTTAGGGATAGCCTAAAAAGAATAACTATAAAGCGGTTTTGTTTCACATGGGGAATCGGCCGCCATGTTACTTTATTGGACACTCACCGAATAAATAATACTCAGGTCTGACATAGCACTGGTACCTTAAACTATAGTTTAGACTATGCATGACACCCGCATCCACGACAACAACCACCAACATAAACAAAACATTCACCGACTACTCTGTAAACACTTGTTTAGAGTTGTGCACATAAGTAAGATAGGGCTCCTAGCATTCTCCACACATACGGTAAATAATACGAACAGGCAACAACGTTAGCCTAAGTGAGTTGTGTCTTTTACAAACATGGATTTGAATAGTAATTTAGCCAATTTACCTCTCGCTTCGTTAGTCAAATACTACGCACATTCGATCGTTTTACTCCAGGGGCCTCATTTATAAAACTGTGCGTAGGATCCTTATAGTTTCTCGTGCGCACGCGATAGTCTTTATTTTTTTATTTTTGCAAAGGTCCCTTTAGGGGCTCCGTAGGTCATACCTGTCAACACTCCCGTTTTTCCCGGGTTTCTCCCGTTTTTTAGCCCTATCTCCCGGACCCCTCCCGGTTTGTTATTTCTCCCGGGGAACTCGCGTAATTTGCATGGCCCAAACTCCTTTATGAATAATCGGACCAATATGTTTGTCTAATGTTGACCATTTGCCAGAAATGTATTATATTCACACAATCCACACACCATATACAATTTCAACCCGTTTGTCACCTCAACCTGGCAACCTAACCGCAGTCGCAGAAAGTTTAACCCGAAAGCGAGCCGATAGACATGGCAGGATTCTCCAACCCAACCCCCGAATAACACAATTCTTGAACAAAGCTTCTTGTCAGAGCTTAATTTTATTGTGCAATGTAATTAAATTGGTAAGTGACCAACGGTGACCAATCTCCATTTCTTCTGCAAACACCATTACATAGCAATGAAAACTACATTTGCAGGATTATCATCATAGTCCACCTTTTTATTATAGTATAATTTCCATTAAATTAAAATTCAATTTAGGTTAAAACAGCATCATTTAACAAGTTCATACATTTAGGTTAGCAAAATGCCACACCTAAAATAACTAGAATTATCTCTGAACCAGTAAGTCCTGATTTTCCTCTGATGATACAGCAGGACAACAAATATGCAGAAAATGGAGCTAATAGATTTTGCCAGATGTGTCCCATATACAGTAGTCATACGGATAACCTGCAAAAACATGCACACCCTCATGTACTCACACTCAAAAGCATGTGTGCACACACAGCACTTTTTGACTAAGAGAACTAAGGGATCAAGGGGCCCGCTGTCCACTTGGGAGAAACTCAGGCGTGATACATGACGCAGGAGAAAAAACGGGAGAGCTTTTGTCACCTCCTGAAGAATTATCAGAAGATGCATCATTAGGGGCCGCTTGAGGCCTATATTACTTCACACACCCACACATCCATGCATCTAACTATATTTGTGCCTGAGAGAGCAAGATTTTATACTTTCATCCTACAGCACTGTATCTTAGTCTTATGACACTCTTATGTGACTCAAATCGGATGCCCTGTAGAAAGATCCGGAGTGTCCTGGAATAACACAACGACAATCTTGATAGCACCAACTGCTTTCAGGGCCTGGAGGGTCAGTTCTTGCGTTACAGGCCTCATAAAGAGCACATGAGTTTTACTAAGGGTGACAGGACCACTGTTGGATCAGGATTTCATGACCTCACAGACAAAGACATTAGTCAGTGTTAAGATGACAGGAAAATACAAGCAAACCTGCCTGTTTATGCCCCGCTGATCCCACAAATCCATACTGACAGGATGACTAATCAAACACACACACACACATATATACTGTATGCACACAGTCCAGACAGTTAAAGTTGCTTGGGGAAAAATAGTTTTTAAAATCTTTAAAACAAGATAAACTTACTTTATAGTTTGAATAAATTAACGAGAACATATATTTATAGTTCAAGTTCAATATTATTTATATAGCACATTTACAACAGCCACTAGGCTGACCAAAGTGCTTTACAGAACAAGATTAAAAGAAGATATAACATGCATTACAACAAATAAAACAAAAAATAAGAGCAACATATAGCTAAGAGTAACCATAAAACGGTAGGCCTAGCTGCAAACCAGTATCAGACTCATATATAAATTGGTAAAACCAACCAAAGAAAAGAATCAATATACTAAAGGAAACAGGTAGGTTTTTAAAAGAGACTGTAGAGCATACAGGGAAGGGGAATGTTCTAATCTCTAGAAGCAGGGGGTTCCAGAGTCGTGACCCTGCACCGCAAATGCTTGAGTCTAGATTGAGGAACTACCAGCAAAGCCCGGTCACAGGATCTTAGGCTTGACGGAATGCAGGGATGAAGAAGTTCAGAGAGATAGGCAGGAGCTATGTAGAAGAGATGTAATCGCTACAGGGTTGTTTCTTTTGATTGGTATATAAATTTGAGTGTCATCTGCATAATCCGCATTCAAATAAAAGGACACACCATGTTTCCTAAGAATAGAGCCTAGAGGTAGCATGTAGAGAGAACATAGACAGGGAGCCAAAATAGAGCCCTGTGGAAGGTCACAGGTGAGAGGTGCCATGGAGGAGGAGAAATTACCCTTCTTTACTAAAAACTTTCTGTCAGACAGGTATGAATGAAGCTATTTAAGAACAGTAGCCTTACCCAAGACTCTAGTCTATAAAGTGGTCAATCTTATCAAAAGCAGCCGAAAGACCTAAAGGAATCAGAACCACAGTATCTCCGGAATCAGTAGAGAGATAAATATTGTTTAACACTTTCAGGAGGGCAGACTCAGTGCTGTGAGCAGACCTAAAACCAGATTGAAAACCTCATAGATACAATTACTTGACAAAAAGTGTTGGGAGTGGATCCAGCACAATTTTCTCCAATAGCTTAGAAATGAAAGGTAAAACAGAAATAGGCCGAAACCGGTTTAAAACAGATGGATCTGGTGAATTTATAAAAAATGTCTTACACCATATTTTTTTATATTACCATATTAGAGTTGAGCTTTAAACAGAAAACAATATTGGCTTATGATTTCCATTACACGAGAGTAGATGTTAAAACTTCATGCTGATTTGTACTCGGCTTTCGCCAAGATAAGCAACACTAAGACGTAGCTTTACAGTAAACTATGCTTCTCCATCCATTTACGCTTCTTTCCATATGAGGGTGTGACTCCCCTTCTGTCCGGCGTTAACGGCTGCAGTGTACTTGGCGCGTCAGCACACACGACGGCTGCAACTACAGTGTGGTCTCCCTAGTGGACCAACACGACAACCGTCTGGATTGAGCCGAGTAGGGGACATCTCTAGGGTCTTCAAGTGGGCACCTTCCGTCCTCAGTGTTTCGTCGACTAGCCCACGACACCTCAAGAGGGCTCGACAATGACTCTGGCGTCCCAGAGTCACCCCCCTCCGTCCCCCACTCAACTCAGCCCAGCTTACTGACCTCTACATCCCTCCTGCTGCTGAGACCTAACCACAATCTCACTATCTCTCCGCAACCCAACCATACGCGCCAACCCGATTGACTAAGGCTGTCGAGCCCCACTGGTGCGTTAAAGCAGTTACAGTGGCAACGGTTCCGTATGGCATACCACCTACCGCAAAACACAATATCTGCCCAACCACCCGTCATTCTATACTATACAACCTATACAAATTGTATAGTATACTATACAACCTATACTATACAACCTATACAAATAAACCAACAGACTCTTCAAGTTTTTCAAGAATTCTACGAAACCGTAGCGTGGCGGCCTGTACCTTGCCAGCTAGAATCTTTCCGTCTCAACCACAGCCAGTTGCTGCTCCTTTCTGCTGCTTCAGATAAGTTCTTTACTGTGCGACGCAACTCTTGGCCGCTGAATCCGACGTCTCTGAGGAACCGGGTTGTAGAGTGTGCCACAAAACCTCGACAACCCACTTCCACTGGATAAACCTGGACTCTCCATCCTCGCTGTTCTGCTTCAGTGGCCAAATGAGCATACCGCAGTTTCTTCCTCTCATATGCCTCATCTACAGCATCCTCCCATGGCACTGTCAACTCTATCAGTTGAACAATGCGTGCTGATCCAGACCACAAAACAATGTCTGGTCGTAGGTTAGTGGTGGCAATCTCAGGTGGAAAAATAAGCCGTTGATCAAGATCAGCCAGCATCTTCCAGTCCCTAGCAGCTTCCAGTTGTCCTGGCCGAGAATTGGTGTTAACACCTTTTCTTGGTGGTTGCTCGCCTGGGCGGAGGAATGTTGTCTTCTGCGTGTAATGTTTTGCTAGAACATGCGGCAACTTATTGGTCATACTACGCTTGCCTTCCAATGCTAAAGCCAAACATCTCAGTACTTGGTCATGGCGCCAAGTAAACCGACCTTGGCTAAGAGCCACCTTACATCCTGTCAAAATGTGCCTTAATGTGGCAGGTGATGAACACAAAGGACAAGAGGGATCCTCTCCTACCCAGAGGTTTAGGTTCTGCGGTGATGGGAGAACATCATATGTTGACCTAATAAGGAAACTGATCCTACTCTCTTCCATTGACCAAAGGTCTTGCCAGCCCATTTTGCGTTGTTCCACACTCTCCCATCTCATCCACTCTCCCTGCTTGGCCTGGGAAATGGCCTTTATACTCCTCATCCTCTCCTCCTGCTTTCGCACCTCGTTGACTACCAGCTTCCTCCTTTGAGCTGGGCCTGCCTTGTGCCATTTAGGAGGAGCTAAACTGAGCCCAAAACCCCCTCTTCCATGCTGTACCTGTCCCACGATATCCCCTATTTGAAGGTCAGCCTTTGCCTCTACTACAGATTTCTTTGCTGACCACTTTCTACCAGTTTTTAACACAGGGGCTGCCTCCCTTACACATTTGTCACGTGACTCTACTAATGTCATTTACAGTCTGACCTTGGCACACTTAAACTCCTCGGTTAAAGCAGAGACTGGCAGCTGCAATATTCCTTTACTATAAAGTCCCACTCTGCTGAGGCAGCGTGGAACTCCCAACCATTTCCTGATGTATGAACTTATTAACGCTTCCAGCTTATCCACTGTTGTCAAAGAAACCTCGTACACAGTCAGTGGCCACAGCAACCTCGGCAGTAGACCAAACTGAAAGCACCAGAGTTTTAGTTTGCCTGGTAGAGCACAGCTGTTTATGCTCTTCAACCCTTCCACTGCTTGTCGTCTAACTTCTCCCACTCGAACTGTGTCCTTTAGATCTCCATCGTACCATCTCCCAAGACTTTTCACTGGCTTCTCAGAAACTGTTGGTATTGCCTCACCATTAATGAAGAATGTTTTATCTACTACCTTTCCTTTAACTATGGAGATGCTCCTTGATTTAGAGGGCTTAAATTGCATTCGTGCCCATTCAATATTATCTGTTAACTTCCCCAATAACCGATTAGTGCAGGCTACTGTTGTAGTCATGGTTGTCATGTCATCCATGTATGCTCTGATTGGTGGTAGTCGCAACCCAGAAGCCAAGCGCTCTCCTCCTACTACCCATCTTGATGCCCTAATGATTACTTCCATTGCCATGGTAAAAGCCAGTGGAGAAATTGTGCATCCTGCCATTATTCCAACCTCTAAGCATTGCCATGCAGTGCTGAATTTTGGAGTTGAGAAACTAAATTGCAAATCTCCAAAATAGGCTTTCACTAAATTTGTTATTGACATTGGTACTCTGAAAAAATCAAATGCTGCCCAAAGAAGCTCATGTGGCACTGAACCATATGCATTGGCCAAATCCAGGAATGTCACATGGAGCTCCTTCCTCTCCTTTTTTGCTGACTGAATTCGTTGCCAGATAACATTGATGTGTTCTAAGCATCCTGAGAACCCTGGAATGCCCGCTTTTTGAACTGAAGTGTCAATGAAGCCATTCTTTAATAGGTAGGTGGACAATCTCTGGGCAATAATGCTGAAGAAAATCTTACCTTCAACGTTTAATAGTGAAATAGGACGAAACTGACTGATGCTTGTAGCATCTTTTTCTTTAGGTATAAAGACTCCACCTGCTCTGCGCCATGCTCTAGGTACAACCTGTTTTTCCCATGCCACTTTTAACAATTTCCACAGAATTCGCAGAACTCCTGAAGCACTCTTGTACACTCTGTACGGAACTCCATTAGGCCCTGGAGATGATGAAGCCCTTGCCTTTCTCACAGCCTGCTCTACCTCTTTCCACTTAGGTGCACAGACCTCCATTTGGTATTCTGGTGGGTTGATAGGTGGTATGTCTGATGGAATTGACATATGCTCATGCCTTTTTGCATCTGTATGCGTTTCGTCCAAATATCTCTCTAGCTCAACTCTAGATGCTTTTAAAGTGCCATTCTTCTCACTGGTGAATAACTTCTTTACGAATTTGAATGGGTCTTTATAGAAATTAGCCCTCGCACGTTCCTTCTTTTTGTAGCGTTTCCGTAGACGCTCAGCTCTGCGTAATGTTGCCAGCTTATCTTTTATGTCCCTTTGTAAGAGATTGAGTCCCTCCTTCTGACTTTGTTCTGCTCTTTTCCATTGCTTCCTCAGCTGTCTCCTTTCTCTAACTAACCCTTCAATTTTCTGCTGCCGTCTAGACATTCCAGGAGCAGTTTGTACTTTTTCCTTCCTTTTTTCCACACCAAACCTCTCACTTCCATATGCGTAAATGATGTCCCCAAATTTATCCAGCTTCTTTTCAACTGTACCAGTTAATCTTTCCAATGCAAAGCATAGATCTGTGTTTACCGTATCCCATGCAGTTTTCTCACAAGCTCTTGGCCATCTAACTCCAGGCCTATGCCCGTTGAGGTTCTTTTCTCTCTTATGCTGGTTAGTCTGACCGGTTTCACAAGTATGAATATGTTCATCACTAACTGTGCAAGCCCTCCTCTCCTCTATGACAGGGGTGCTGATATCCTGCGAGCTGTGGTTTGCTTCCTGTCGCTGGATTTCATTCGACTGACTTGACTGGCTTCGTAAGAAGTACTGATCAATGCGAGGCCCTTGTCCCTTCTCCCTCAAGCATTTCATTTTCCCTTGATGAACCTTCAAACCCCTGACCGTTGTCGCCTTGCTCCAGCCACAGACACAAACCTGGAGTTCAATGACTTTACTAACTGCAGATCTTGAACTAGTCTTACTCTCCATACTCATATCCGTTTCCATTCCTAAGTCGTTAACCATGTTGTCCAACATCGAGTCATCTTCCGCCCCCGCTCTCGCAGACTCTAGGGGTATTTTTCTCTTTAATTTCTTAGAAGCCTTGGGCGGGTGTCTCCAGCATCCTGTAAACACGAAGCTGGATACTGCCGACAAGGGTAGCTAACCCTTACCAGCCCCATTGGGGTCTATTTCCTCCTGTCAGCTGTCTCTCCAGGCTGTCACAAGGTCTTTCCCTTGTTGCCAGCAGCACTATTCACCGCAGTCACTGGACGTATCCAGATCTTCATGATTTCCATTACACGAGAGTAGATGTTAAAACTTCATGCTGATTTGTACTCGGCTTTCGCCAAGATAAGCAACACTAAGACGTAGCTTTACAGTAAACTATGCTTCTCCATCCATTTACGCTTCTTTCCATATGAGGGTGTGACTCCCCTTCTGTCCGGCGTTAACGGCTGCAGTGTACTTGGCGCGTCAGCACACACGACGGCTGCAACTACAGTGTGGTCTCCCTAGTGGACCAACACGACAACCGTCTGGATTGAGCCGAGTAGGGGACATCTCTAGGGTCTTCAAGTGGGCACCTTCCGTCCTCAGTGTTTCGTCGACTAGCCCACGACACCTCAAGAGGGCTCGACAATGACTCTGGCGTCCCAGAGTCACCCCCCTCCGTCCCCCACTCAACTCAGCCCAGCTTACTGACCTCTACATCCCTCCTGCTGCTGAGACCTAACCACAATCTCACTATCTCTCCGCAACCCAACCATACGCGCCAACCCGATTGACTAAGGCTGTCGAGCCCCACTGGTGCGTTAAAGCAGTTACAGTGGCAACGGTTCCGTATGGCATACCACCTACCGCAAAACACAATATCTGCCCAACCACCCGTCATTCTATACTATACAACCTATACAAATTGTATAGTATACTATACAACCTATACTATACAACCTATACAAATAAACCAACAGACTCTTCAAGTTTTTCAAGAATTCTACGAAACCGTAGCGTGGCGGCCTGTACCTTGCCAGCTAGAATCTTTCCGTCTCAACCACAGCCAGTTGCTGCTCCTTTCTGCTGCTTCAGATAAGTTCTTTACTGTGCGACGCAACTCTTGGCCGCTGAATCCGACGTCTCTGAGGAACCGGGTTGTAGAGTGTGCCACAAAACCTCGACAACCCACTTCCACTGGATAAACCTGGACTCTCCATCCTCGCTGTTCTGCTTCAGTGGCCAAATGAGCATACCGCAGTTTCTTCCTCTCATATGCTTAATATTATTTGCGATGTAAAACATTTATTAAACATTTATTTTACATTTATTTCATATATATATATATATATATATATATATATATATATATATAATACACACCCACACACACACACACTAGTCTTTTGAAAAATAGAAAACAAGATTAATACTAGAATACTAAATTAATTTTAAAAAAAAATCATAAATAGGCCTACTACAAAACCAAAAAATACTAAACACAAAACTGAAAATGAATCGAGTGTGTTGGGGCTATTGCTGTAGGTAAGATTAACCAGTCAAAGTCTGTTTAAGCATCATCCATTCATTAGAGGTTCAGTCAGCCTAATGCCTGGTTCAGATTACACGATTTTTTTGTCTGTTACGATACTGTGTCAGATTACGCGATTTTAACTCCTAAAATCTTGTCGTGTCAAGAAACATGTCAGACTACAAGTTGCTTCCTGACCAGTCATCGCGTGCCGTCTTTAACGACGGCGAGTATTGTATTGGCTGTCCTGTGTTCAGAAAAACGTACAAAAAAAGAAGAAAGAAAACCCGACAATGGACACGTTCCTGGATTGATCGAGGAGGACAGTATGGGGCGAAATTAAATACATTTATTAAAAAATCTAAATTTTTATTTTATTTGTATTAATAAACTGTTTTCTGTGTCAGTGTCTGCAAAGATGAAATTGACGAGCATGCTGCATCTGTAGTGAACGCGCCTAGAGAAATGCACGTATGCCTATGGATTATATAATCAGAGAGTATCCTATTTATTTTCGTTTTAATTGTTTCGTCTAAAGACATTTCAAGCTTTCTATATAGATATATTTTGCATAGGCTATGTGAGGCATACGCTGAGTCTCGGTTAATTTATGATGAGATGAGCTCCAGTTCACGTGCTGGGACGGCGCCCGCGCCCGCGCCTCTATGTCATGATTATTATTGTATATTTACTTCTTATTTATTAAATCCAGGCAATTGGTTGATGAAAAAATGATTAAAATTAAGATATAATTTATACAAAACGAAATTCACTTTAAAGAAAGGCTTTCTACAAGACAAAACTTAATTATGTGGCCAAAATAATGTCTGACCATGTCTCTCGATATAGGCTATTGCACATCATATCTTACTCATGCTGTCACTTTCCATAATCAACATGTGGAAAAAAATAACATTATAATAGTTTAACAAATATGACGTTGTTAATGAACAAGTTCTGAGTATTGATTGAAACTGTCGGGCAGGGTTGTTGATCTGTAATGTAGGCTATTGTTGAAAACAATTAAGAAGAATTGTGAAATATTCGGCCTCATGTTATACGAGCAGAACTAAATATGCCTATATGTTTTGGGCAAATATTACATTCCTGACCTCTTTTACAGTCTAAATATAGGCTTTAATAGTTTAGATTATTTTTTTTATAATATCCCATGAGTCCTAATAAATGCAATTTCAACTATTTTTTAAGTGCTTCTTTTATAAAGAACATCTTTATATCTTTTATAAAGATATAATTTATTTTATCGGGAAACGCAGCCCAGGTATGATGCGTAATGGAGATTCCAAAGCGCTCTTCTTTGGTCAGAACCAAGGAGAGCGATCTCGGATAGGTCCATCCCATAGGTCCGTCCTGACTCCTATGCACCGAAACATTTTAACAATGCAACAAAATATTTAAAGAGCATCAAGCCATTAAAATCTATATAAGTACAGATAATATAACAGTAGGCTATATTAGTCAGTAATTTTTATTAGGTTAAACAGTGATTGGATAACGTTTTTTACCCACAATTGGTCTGGCCCATCCAAACCTGGAATCCTGGCGCCGTGCCTGGTATGGGCTGTCAATGCTCCAACATGTGACGGAACCCGTCGTGGACGACCGTTGAAAAAATTAAACATGCTAGTCTTTTTGTCGTGATGTCGTGAAGCATCGCAGACGCGACGTAGGTTGTCGCCCACTATGACACACTATACGAGATGATACGATCGAATCTTGCGTCCCGACGCCCGTTGTCGTTTACGAATCCCCACGACACCCTACGTCAAACGGATCGTGCCAAAATCGGGCTAAAATCGTGTAATCTGAACCAGGCATTAGTCTTTGAAATGATTCCTGTGAGACATCGATGAACAATACATGATGTGAGCCTTCATGACGTTCAGTCTTGACTCTTGAGGTAATTTACACACCTGCTGCGTTTAAAGTAGTAACACACTCAGCATGGAATACTGGATCTCACAATGTGCCTATAGCAGTCCATTTCCAATAGCAAATTACTGATTGGACTGCCAAGACTTTAAAGGGCCTCTATCATGGCATTTGAAATGTTCCTATTTTTGTTTTGGGAGTTCCCAAAAACAGTTTTACAAGCATGCAAGGACAACAAAACACTCTCATTGTCTTATGAAATGCATTTATTTTTACCTGATTTGCTTAACGACTCCCAAATTATTCGTTAAACGATTCATTTTCCCAAACACCTCCTTTGTGTGACACTAATCTGCGGTGATTGGTCAGCGTGTTTACAGACAAAATACTTCTACTGGTTAACACGGAGTAACGTTACAGTATACAGTGCTTGCATCACTTACATTGTGTTATAATAATGATGGTGTCCCGCTTTGTTGTAAAAAGATTTATGTTTATGTTAGCACCCATAGCCCACAGCTCGGTGCTAAACACCCATTCAAGTCATTGTTTTGTGTTAGCCAAAAGCAGAAACATAATGTCTGGGAGTCGCGCAACTATAACGATCAGTCCCACCCACTTGAAGCGGTACTAACTGCAGTGGAAAAGCAACCGAGCTAAAGCGAACCGAACCGTGCCGTACCGAGTCGAGTCGTACCACGCAGTGGAAAAGCAAAGCGAGCCGAACCGAACCGTACCATGCAGTGGAAAAGCGCCATAAGTAAAGCACTGCAGTAGTACACCAAAGTTTTGCTCTATTCTTTATCACAACTCCAAATAATAACAACGACAAACATTGACATATTTCTAAACAACTGAGAGCGAACACATTGTTGTTAGACCTAACTTAGAAGCTGCGCGGAGCGTAGCCTACACAACACACAACAAAATACGTATTGAGTAGCCTATGCTACAGAAAACATAACAGCAAAAATTATTAATAGTACTTACAGGTTCTGATTTGGAGGAGGAAGAAGCTGATCCATATAAACTGGGTAACGTTACTGACTCCTCCTCCAGCAACAAATGACTTGCGAATCACAGTTGATTGCATTTATGTTGGTGAAGCAATCGTGAGTAAAATGATGGGAACACAGCACAAGGTTCGGCCTATACTTCTCTGGTATCGTTGTAAATATGAACTTTAACCACTGATTCTTCACATGCTCATCTCTGGGCAGTGAAAACAAACTGGCTCTAGCTTTGCTTTGTAGAACACAGCGTTTTCTCGACTGATGCTATTCAGCTGAAGTAGAATGTGTGTGTCACTTGACTTGTGTCTGCGCGCGCAATAAGTGGGCGGGCTAATGTTTCGTATTGACGTCACTAGGAAACGGCTAATGATTCGTTTGAAAAACAATTCATTTTATTGACTCAGAGTCGAGACAATAACTTTATATACGGTGCACTTTCAGGTTTAAAACTTTGCAGGATGTTTTCATTCACTTAGAGCTATATTACACACTACATGAAAGGTCATTTTCAAAAATCCATGATAGGGGCCCTTTAAACATTTATGCATAAAATTTGATTTAAAAAAAACATAACCCCATAAAATAAGAGCATTTATTTCAGGCATGAACTGGACATCACAAACTGTATTTAAAAAAATATGACAGTAGCGGTATAATACCTGTTTTAATATGTATTATTTTTTACTATTTCCATTCTGTATAGACCATATGAAAAAAGATCCTAAAATCAGTTTTGGTATGTCCTTTTGAGTCGCTTCGAAGTATATATTTTATTTCATTTTTAAATAAAAAGTTCAAGAAAGAATAAGAGAGGCAAAAGAAGTGAGAACAAAGCAGAAATAAAATGCTTTCATAAAAACATAACTTTGGCGAGAGACAGATTTTAAAGCTATAATTTAATAAAGTTAGATAGCGCTATAGGGCAAATATTAGTTCTACTAGTCTCTCGCTGTTTCCCCCAGAGAGTGGAGGTATTGATTCCCTTCTCTAAGTGTTCATGCAGGTGTGGAACTGTGTAATCAAAGCGTTCAACCCTCGTTTTTTAATTGTTTCTGTTAATGTCTGGTGCAAATAGCTCTGAGAAAGAATTCTGTGATTATTTTGCGTGTGTGCGATTGATTCTCCTTCATTACGGCTTGATATTTTCATCCACGTCCATGATTTTCATCCACGTCCATGAGGTCTTTGTTTTGGGACCATGCTGCAATTGCAGTGCTTTGCTGCATTTTGAGCTGTGAACAAAATACATTTTGCTGCACAGATCCAAGGGATAAAAAACAAACGATACCTTGAGCCCCAGTGCCTTTGAGAGAGAGCAAGAATGCAATATCAAAAATACTGTCATTGCAGAGTGCAATTGCATATTTATGGAAATTTGTGCTTTCGATTTTGATTCAAGGATCTGAGTCCATTGTCGCGGGGGTAAACAAGCCATTTCCACCCAGATGAGGTCTTCAAGCTCCTGATTTTATCAGTTCTTGCCCCTCCATTCATCACTAATGCATTTCATTCTATTAGACTTTAAACCATAACGCAAGTTTATGCTACTCTTGGTAATTGCTTTGTAGTTGATTGACCTTCTAATTCATTTGAGTCTCAACTGTTGTTCTTCATTCAGTGGCTGAATGGCAGAATCCCCTATGACTTCTGGTCTAAGGAAAACTAAAGCCACAAGGAAAATTAGATTTGGGAAAGGCAATGAGGGTCATAATGGACACACACACACATATTTTCGTAAAGAGCGCATGCCGCTGTCGAAGGGTGCAGCTGATCAAGTGGTGATATTGCCTGTAATGGTTTGTGATCATGTTTTTAAAGTGTGTGTGTGTGTAGGAGAAAGAGAAAAATTCTCATAAATAGAAGTGTCTCACCTTGTATACTCTCTGGTATATACTCTGGTAGGTTGAACCACTTTAGCTACTGATAGCTGGACTACTTGTCCTGTTCCACACATTTTGGTCCAATTTTACTTAGTGTCACACACACACACACACACACACACACACACACACACACACACACACACACACACGTAATCCCTGACCACTAATGGAAATCTTAGAAACCTTCACACTGTAATGTACATTCCTGCAGAAGTCAGAACTGATAAAGAGGCTTGATGCTCCAGGAAAGAGAGAGAGAGAGAGAGAGAGAGAGAGAGAGAAGGGGGGGGGGGGGGGATTTATCGATCTCTTTAACTGATCATGGGGAATGATGAATCTTGAGGCGGTCCTTGGAGAGACCATGTCCTCGTCTACCTTATGGCCATTGAAGTGCTGCTGCCTGAGACAAAGAGAAAAGAAGGGAACTGCAGAAGAAAGGCAAGAAAATGAAATGTGTAGGACAGATTTATGATTTTCCAACATCAGTAATCAACACCGTCAATCAATAAACCACCCAGAAGGAAGACTGTGCAACCTACACAGCCAGAAACAATGACAGGAGAAAACACATTTTCCATGGAACATTTTCTCACTCAGTAATTTTCCATTGTTTTCCAGACATATAAACATCCTTAAAAGCAACATTATGCATTAGATTTGAACACACACATACCTGGGCACAGGTGGCTGTAGTGAAGATTGTCATCAGGTTGATATATCACTACACCTTTATCTACCTGCTCTTTAGCTGTTCGGGGTCATTAAACACAAATTGCCCGCAGGGAAAAGCACTCCCACCATCAGACCACATCTGACGGCACTGCGGCGCAGCAGGTGTAGAGTCAGCAAATGTGCTGTGAAAAAAAACCACTCTTCATCAGTATTATTGTCTTATTTTACAAGATTACATATCTGAACATTTACTGGACAACGTAGAATTGAAAAGACTTTCTTAGCCCATTTGCCAAAATAGTTTTTTCTTGTTTTTCTAGTCTGAAATAAATTTTTACTTTCATGCAGCCAGTGAATTTATCTTGATTTAAGGACATTTCCATATTTTTGGAAATGTTTTGCAATGTGCTGCATAGATCGTGTATGGTGGGAGATTGTGTTGGAGAGCTCATCGTTACTTCCTGCAGAGCCGAAAGCTGCGCCACCATCCATCTCTGTTCCCTGCATTCTGTCTGCGTCTGCATGGAGATATTTCTCATGATAATTAGTCATGCAGCCACACTTGCACATCGTTGGACGTCTTCCACAGCAAATGTCATCATCAGACATGTTGTCGCTTTGCTGTCACCTCATATCAGATTCAGCAGGCTAGTTTAAAAGCTGCAGACCTAGACCAGAGGCTGGGGGTGTCTCCGAGTGAGTGACGTCAGCTCTCTTATAGGCTGCGGTCCCGTGTGTCCTGTATGAGTGCGTGTGGATTGTCCAGCAGCAGGACGCTCTGTTGGCCCAGGTCCAGTGAGAAGCTGCCGGGGCTCTTCTGCTCAGAATCACCCTGATGTCAGAGAGCCATGACTGCACCGCCCTCAGGTTGGATGTGGCAGCAGTCTGGGGTGGATATTCAAAACTTAATTACAAAGTTTGTTTAAAGTAGTGACATTTTGCAGACTTGTGGTCCTAGAGAATTTGACACTTTTATTTAGAGGACATTAGAAAGAGGAAATTACATGATGGAGGGGAGGGCACAGGATCAGCAAACTGCCACAAGCTGGTTGTGAATTTGCATCACCAAAATGTCATTATATAAATGTCCCTCATTCATTATTTAATGTCCCTCAATAAATAGACGCATGCATGGCCATATGAAATCTGTGTCATTTTTTCCTTAATTCAGTTTTCTGTTTTACAGTTTATAAAACTGTTTATAACAGTGCTTTATTTTCCTCATAGAGCGCTTCACAGCAGTATGAATAAAAACATGGGTGAAATGATCTGCGATTACCTGTGGCACTAAATTATTCATATGTGCTAAAATATAAAGAGAGGGAGGCTGGGTGAGAACATATTTATACCAAATATTTATATGATATTATTATTTATAATATAAATATTTATATTTATAAAACATAAATTTGAGGACTGTGACTGTTGTATAATAACATACATACATAAATACAGTCACAGAAAGATTTTTAGAACTTTCTCTCTATTTTTCAGGTGGATAGATCAATTGAGATAAGAATCTTGTTTAAAGACAAATCCAAGGATTTCAAGTCAAAACACAGAATACACACAGAACAGTGGAAAGCTGTTTTCTGTGTAAACACTCACATTCTCTTTCACATCAGGTGCTCTCTTAGTATGTTCTTATGTTTGTGACACAAACAATCATGCAGGCCTGAGACCCACAGGGTAAGAGGACATACATGCAGCTGGAAATGTGTATGCCATGACTTTGCAGATGTATCTTTTGCTTGAACTAAAGCCAAGTGTTTCCCCTACTCTAATAATGCTGACCATCTCACCGCAGAGCTGGAAAAACACATTTTCTCTTTGGCACACTAATAAATGGTCATAAACATGAGGAAGCCGAGATGGAAGACAGAACACAGGAAAAATAAATACACTTAAATATATATACATTAATATCAAGACCCTGCACACAATAGCTTTAAATTAGTCTTAAAAGGTTCCTACTGGCCACTAACCTTCAGATAAATCAGCTCTCTACGCTTTCTAGTACTCAACAGTGCATAACGTCAGGATGAGCCATGGCTTTAGAAGGTTAAACCAATCATTGTCAGGCTTTATCATCTGATATACTGCTGTTTTCTTAGAGTAGCCTACTTTGTAAAAACCCACACTCTCTCTCCAGTTCGCCTCCAGAGAATTAGTGTTTATTTGATTTACAGAAATTCTGTTCATCTGGTCTGATGGATTTTTAAACCACAATCACACAGCAAATATTTTGGTTCCTGACATACTTCTCATACTATTTTCACAATTATATAAGTATAGCCTACTGTACACCTGGACACATATTGGGTAAACAATTTATCGTTGCATAATTCATACGGTTTCATATGCTTTTTTTACAAAATACACAAAACATGGTTTATAGGGTAAGATGGGGAGATGACCCCACCATCTTCAGTGGTGGCATACAATCACAGATGGCATAAAATCTCATCTCAACACATTTAATGAATTGCTATGCTCTTCTTAATTTTGTAATTTAATCTGAATATTAACATTTGTGAGATTTAGTAAGTCAAAACTAATTTTCTGTCCCTGGAAAACACATGTGATCTGTCACATTGTATTACACTGAATATCAAAAGTTTGGTAACGCTTTAGATTAAAGCCCGGAAAGTACTGTGTAATTAAGAGGAATTTACAGTGTAACTTTCTGTAATTATAGTGTACATTTAAAGTACTTGCATGTAAGTATAAGGGAACAATATGTAAAGTTTGGGTAATAAAGGGGTAACAACCAGGAGAATAAAAAAAAAAATTCATACTGTAAGTATTATAGAACTAAGGGGTACTTATTCTACTATTATGGTACAACAATCTTACATTTGGGAGCAATTTAGCAAGAACATACACTGAGTATCTTTTTGTAATAATTGTGTGCCAATATACTCTTTAGGCTTTTTAAAAATGACAGGGTACATATCTATGTATTTATATATTTTTTTTTATTTTTTTTATACCTTTTTTTGGTAGCAAAAGTGAAGATGTTTAAGTTTGGGCTAAGATGTTTCAAGGCAAGAAAAGCTAAGACTATTGCAATTTTTTAAATACTGGGAAATATATCTTGTTTCATGTGGTTACAAGGGTAAGTGGTGCTTGTATAACAAATAAAGGTTTCCGAGTAAGTGGTATAAAATTGTGTATGCATTTTTATTGTACTTACCCTGTAACTACATTGAACAAGAGGGTAACAAGCGTCACTTTAATTTACGGCCCGCAATGTCACACTTACCCTGTAACTACATGGAACAAGGGGGTAACAAGCACCACTACATGAAACAAGAGTATCTTTCCCCAAGATGTAAGCAAAAGTTGCAATAGTTTTAGTTTTCAGTGCACTTTTGTTAAAAATATTACTTTCTAAATTCATAGATATGTACCCTGTAATTTTTAAAAAGCCTATACAGTATGTACTGGTTCACCATTATTACAAAAAGATACTCAGTGTATGTTCTCGCTAAATTGCTCCCAAATGTAAGATTGTTGTATCATAATAGTAGAATAAGTACCCCTTAGTTCTATAATACTTACAGTATAAATAGTTGTTTTAATTCTCCTGGTTGTTACCACTTTATTCCCCAAACTTAAAATATTGTTCCCTTTTACTTATATTGTAAGTACGTTAGGTACACTATAATTACAGACGGTTACGCTGTAAAATCGTTTTAATTACACAGTACTTTCCGGGCTGTAATCTAAAGCGTTACCAAAAGTTTTTGTTTGTAAAATTGTATCTAAATTTACAATAATAAAAAAAAGCACATTCTTTTTGAGGGAGGCATCTTCCCCCACCGTACCCTGTTCAGTATGCAGTAAACAGTGCACTGGTATTCCATTTAGAACATACCGGTATCCATGGTTTTGGAATTTATAGGGGAAAGTATTCTAAAATCAGCTAAAGTAAGCAGTACTCTGTTCTCTAAGTATTAAGATAGATATATTTTCATTGACTTCCTCTTCATTTATACCTCACATCTGATCTTCCCTCCAGTGATGAAACCCGCTCTACAGTGCATGATGCCACCATCTTTCACTCATGCAGAAATGTGCACACACATCCATTCTTATCGCCATGACACAGAGATGTCTGAATAGTCACAGCAGTTAGGTGCTGGGAAAGGTCACAGCATTCACTGCATATCCAGAGTTACGTTCAATCTCAGTCAAAAGAAAATCAGTGACAAGTCAATGAATCTGCTTATCAAGTCCACCCAATCTAAAGAGTAATTTCCAAATCATTTTCACTATTAAAAAAGCTTCTTCAGTGGTTCACACTAGGTCCCAATCTTGAGACCCCAAAACAAATGTATTATATCATTGCACTGGTATGCTTACTAATCAATTTCATTGCATTATCATTTAGCTTACACTACCTTTCAAAAGTCTGGGGTTGGGACAGTAACTGAAGTTTGTTATCCTCTCTAAGGCTGCATTTATTTAATCAAAACTACAGTAAAAACAGTGATATTGTGAAATATTACTACAATTTAAAATAACAGTTTATTTCAAAAGAACAGCATGTATTTGAAATGGAAATATTTTTTAACATTATCAATGTCTTTGCAGTCACTTTTGATCAGTTTTGAATGCATTCTTGCTGTATAAAAACATTAAATTCTTTAAAAAAAAAAGGTACTGACTCCAAACTGAACAAAGGCGTTGTTACACAACTGCTCTGAGACTTGGGTTGAACATCCAAATGCAGCTTTATTGGGAAAATCCAGAATCATAATCCACACAATCCACACAACAGGCAATGGGTCAAACAATTCAAATAAGCAACAGTGCAGAAAACAGGCCGGAGAATAAAAAAACCAAGACACATGATCATGTTCAGAAATGCAGTGTAAGACTTTTCAAAGGGGCTGTTTACACAACACCGTTTCCAACTAAAACTGGAAGACTTTTTATGCGTTTTAGCCGTTCATTTACACGACAACAGCATTTTGGTGGCCTGAGAATACAAACTTTACTTTTGAAAACAGGTTTCAAAGTGCACGTTTTTGAAAACGACACCCTTATCATCTCCGTGTAAACTACAAAAATGTGAATCTGTGAAAACTGCAACGTCATGCACATTTGTAAGCTATTACACGTTTAATCAATAGGCTTTTTTTTTTGCAAATGAAAGGATACAGATATTAACAATAAGAAATAGGGGGGGGGGGGGGGGGGGTTCGCAAGTGGTTATAAGAATTACACAAATCAACACAATGTAACATTTTGTCATCATGAAAAATTAAAGGTTCCTTCCAAAAGACTCAAGGATGATATATGTTTTCAAAGCCTTTGTGTTCAAAGGTTTTGACATTTTCTTAAAGGAATTAAAAAGGGACTTTATTTCAGAGTAGAACATTATAAATTGGGATTACAGTGAGTGTTTCTGGCTTTGTGAAGATGACATTTACCAAGAAGACAAAACAATCATGTAGTATTATTAAGGTTAACATTCTTAGAATGAAAATTGGACAAAAAATTTATAGATTCTGTATTTTTGTCTACATGTGCGTTCGGCTCGAGTGAAAGTATGCGTATGTGCGCAGGCGCGTAGTCTTTCTTTACAAAGTGACCACCAACTACTTGTCTGGCATGCATAATAAAGTGTTATTAGCCGTTTTCACAGATCAGTGTGAACGGGGATCGGTTTGATGACGTTGTCATCTGTACAAAGAGTGCATTCACAGAGCTTACATAGGCAAGGGCAATGGGTTATGGGAAATGTAGTTCATGATGAGATAAAGCAGATGGAAGCACTCCAGCTGGTGGATGTGACAAGTGTATTATGCGCTATATGAACTGACTTCAGCTGAACAAAAGCCAAAATGCATAATTGTCCTGTTATCACTCTAAAGCTGCTTTGAAACAATATGTAAAGTGCCATATAAATAATTGTGACTTGACTATATGAGATTCTTGCATCGGCTATATAGTTTTTTGAAGATTAAAAAGTTCTTGATGTTATCTTCAGATTGGTCTCTAGGTTTTCGAAAGCACCATTGAAGAAATAAAACATTAGTTGCGGAACTTCTCTTATGGAACATTATTGTTCTTATTGGAACTTTTATTTTCAATGGGTGGTCAAACGGTTAAAATAATGTTTTATGAAAGGAGATTTTTTTCTTTTATACAGTACATCATGGAGGATGAAAGAGTCAACTACACCTTGAAGAGGTGTAAATATGAAATTGAACCACTGAACCTTCATTTTCCATAATCCTCTATCACCAATATAGAGTAGAACAGAATCTTGATTTATATGCTATAGGAGCCGGTGGAATTCATTACTGTCTTTCATGCAATGTTGCTCTAGGTCTAGGACCTCATCATTATCTTATCAAAGGTACCCATGTTATCCCTAGAGCAACCTGAAATCCCCCTGAAGCGGCCCAAAGGGCACAATGGTTAATGGCTCCTTTCAGGGATCAATCCAGCAAACAGAAACTGCATAAACCCTTAAAACTATTAATGGATGATGGCCTTCACAATATGATGATGACTAGCTATACTGTTTTTATTTTCAGCGTGGCAAGATTTCACCTGCTCACATTTCACTCATGTGAGCTGGTAATAATGCGGAGGTTGATGGAACGGTTGCACAGTTTCCGTCCCCCATGTGATACATGAGATGACTCCAGCGGGACCCATCACTATAGTTTCATTCTGCTGACAGCTACGAGCAAATGGGACTCAAGCATGGACGCAGTAAACAATGAATAATCAGGGTGGCCTATTAGCTGATGAGAATGATACCACACACACACACACACACAAACACATTTCTATCATGGCACTTTCCATTGACTGCTGTTGTTTTTTAGCTAATGTTGTTTCAACGGGTTTTGAAAATATCTGGGTTTTTTTTCGTTTGGGGGCCAGTATGTAATTTTTTATTAATACTCTTAATCAGTAGGCATGCATTAAATTGATTAAAAAAGTGACAGCAAAGAATGTTACAAAAAGTTTCAAATTTCAACTTAATGCTTTAAAAAAAAAAATCAATATTGATAATAATAAATGTTGCTTGAGCAGCAAATCAGAATATTAGAATGATTTCCGAAGGATCAAGTGACACTGCAACACTGGAGTAATGATGCTGAAAATTCAGCTTTGCATCACAATAATAAATTACATTTAAAACAAAGATTCAAATAGAAAACGTGTAATAATCATTCTGTTGTATACACCTATCAATATATTCAAAGCAGAGATTGATTTCTGAGGGCATGCAGATCAAAAATGAATTATGCCGCTCAACTGTCCTCCCCCATCTTTTTCTGCTGAACTTGAAAGTGTGGAATGAGAGTTATTAAGTGTTTTTGAAGAGCTCTCTTGCAGTAAATCCTTTCACAGTATCTGTCAGACAGTCTCTCTATCCCCCCATCCGCCGAATATAAGGTTAGCCTGCAGAGGGTGTGGCCAATTGTCTGCAGGAGCTATTTATTGAGTCTGGCCATTTGGCCAGGGCGAGATAGCTTTCTGCAGTCGTACAGGAGGAGGAGGTTTCTCTGCAGAGGCGGAGGCGGGTAAGTACAGCATTAGAAAGGTTGGAGCAGTAGATGTCTTGTTGAATTGAGAGGAGGTTTAAATTGTTCTAGCTTAATGGATGAAGGCTGACGGTGAGCTGGAACGGTTCCTGCTTCATAACTAGAATGTTGCAGATTGTCACAGAACTGCTTGGACCCTTTACCCATGACTGCAAGGATGTACCAATATTATGTTATGGACGATAACCGATAAATGAACGATAAATGAAAATTCTATATCATTTTATGTATATAAATTAAAAAATACTCTAAATTAAAATGATTGGTTTTAATTTGTACATTAAATGGTGTTATTAAGTTAGTATATTTAAAAAATGAACTTTATATCGGATGATAGCATTTGTATAAAATCTAAAAATGAGCATGAAAAATTTAATATTCAATACGGGCAAGTGAACATATGGCATATGTGAAAAGTTAAAATTCAACGGCAGAAAATTCTATAGCCTACTACTTTGTCAAAATAAATGCAATAATACACTAAAAACTAAAAAAACAATGCTACAAGTGAATTATAATGTAACATTTTAATGTACAGTATGAAATTTGCTTACGATTACACGTAGTGTTATTTAATCATTGGTGATTTTTAAGATTTTTTAACTTTACATGAGTGTAATTACAACTCTTGCTCGTCTCCAAGGTCTGCTTTTTTGCAAAGCTTTCTCCATTTGGCACGTTTTGCGTCCTTGGGGACTTAGGCACACTGAGTGTAATTACCATTAGATATTTCTTATTGGGAATCCAATAAAAACAATTAAAATACATTTAAAAAAAAAAAAGCCAAATGGTTCCAATATCATCATGCCTCTCTAACTCCAAAATGTTGCTTAACGAGTGAAAGTGAATAAGAAAATAATGAACTGTGATAAATACAGTTCTATCACCTTCAATTGCAGCGGCCCTAACCTCTTTTGTGTTGCACACCTCCTTGCATAAACAAGCAAGTCAACAGTGACTAGGCCAACACTGATATTTCAATTTGAGTGCATTTATAATTTATAGTTGTGACGTCTTAACGCTTGGCTGGTGAATGTTTGATTGCGCTTTCATAACCACCAAATTCATCCAGGTACTTCTCTCATGAAATGGCCCTGTCATTAATTATTGAATGTAATTACAGTATTTTGAAGGTAAAGAATGGATTTTCACCCACTCGTATTGCAGCATTTATTTGGAGGGCATGCAGACTCACTTTAAATTCTTAAGTACTTAACTGAGGTGAAATAAATCTTGTTCTGTTTTGATCTCACACAGAGGAAAGATAAGGATGAGATGAGAGGACAGGGTGGAGAAATTACTCTTCCTGTACCCATCAATACACTCATCAATACAACTGCAACACAAGATCAGAGCATCTCACACACACACACACATTCAGTTGTCCCGCAGGCCATGTTTGAGACTCCTGAGTCATTTGTCTGACCACACACCCATACAGACACACACATCCACGGGTATTCCTTTCTTTGTCCATCATCTCATGATAGAGACGGTGTAATGCTGTTACTCTCCCGGCTGTTAAAGTAAAGTAAAGATTTTCTGTTTTTGTTTATTTAACCAATGAAAACAAGTTTAAGAAGACATGGTGGAATATAATATGCTATAATACATTTAAATATATGTTTATTGTGTAAATCTGTCTGTCTGTCTATCTATCTACCTGTCTATTTATCTGACATGTAATATGTATTAAAACAGTAATCTTGAAAAAAAAATTAAAGCTGCAATGAAAAACCGATACAATATATAAAGCCCAAGAGTGTAAAAAACACTGCAGGTCTATGGTATTTTCTACATGTTTTTAACATCCCGACAGTAACATTTTACTCAACCAATCGATTGAGTTTGAGCTAAAACTACCTGCTGGCAAAATCCATGGCAAATGGGGTGAGTGGAAATCAGTTTTCATCCATGCGTCCATCCATTCTCTATGCTTTCTCTCTTTGTGGTCACAGGAACACTGGAGCTCAATCCAGCATCTCAGGTCAAAGGCAGGGAAATACACTGAACGGCTGGCCAGTCCCTCACAAGGAAACCTGTTTGAAAACATAATTGTTCATTTATTGGTGCTATAGTGCTGCAAAAATGACATACTTGAACTTTAATGAAATGGTCTTTGGGGCAGAACATAACATGAGGTATTCATTATTTCCTTCTTGGTGAAGTGGAAACGGGCCAAATTAACCGGTCCACTCAGAGGAAGAGAGGACAGTGCAGGAGGTAATGAGGTCATGCATATGAGGTCATGGTACTCACAGATGGGCAGATTTAGAAGAACATAAATCATTTTATTTCAGCCCTCAGTTAACATTTTATAACTGCGGGAGCCATAAAAATCACCTCAAATGCTGATTTAATTACAATCCATTTCTTATCCTACCTAAAAATCTGCAGCATTACAGTCATGCAAATGCAGAACCACACACACAAAAATGTATATTATTTCAGGATGTGGTGCAGTACAGGTGTAAGAGAGTGTATGCTAACTTGTATGTGTGAACATGCGACAGAGAGATGTGAGATGTTTTCAAGCACAACTATAGCTGTCTCAACATCTGTCTGGGCTCATTAAGAGCTGAGAAAAGCCACTCTCTCTCTCTGTGGGGAACCCTGCACTGCCTGTAAAGTAAAGTAAAAAAATATATTGACATAGGACCTTCATGCAAAGAAGCCGCTGGATTACAAGACATCGAGCAGCTTTTGCCCAGAAAACATATTTCTCTTTATCGCCACATGGAGGAAGGAGGACAACAGCAATATTCGATTTTTCTTGCATTTTATTTATAATTTTTATTTTGTGTAATATACAATCAATGAGTACTATATCAGTTGATTAAAAAAAAAAATGTAATTGAATGTAAATTTCATTTGTTTAAAGAATTTAATTTAAATCAATCACCTAAAGTTACTTTTTAAAAATACTAATTCAATAACACATCTTAAAATGAATATCCATTTTCATACTGTACATTATAATGTGATGCCTAAATTCACTTATTGCGCATAAAATGATCGATTTTAATTGTTAATGTTTTATTCATTTAACCCATCGGACACCCTGCTCTGGCTAGTGGGGTACAAATCAAAATGATTATTTTCATAGCAGGAAAACCCAAGTGGATTTTCTAAATCTCCAGAGCCCTTTTACCCCTTGGGGACAATAATGCTGTCACACAGAGGCACAGTCAGTGTCTCACATCACTACACTCAATTTTTCCCAGTCAAGTCAATGCAGCATGTCTGTTGAATTGGTCAGTGGCGAGGATTGTGAATTTTATAGGGTGATTCCTTTGAGAATAAGAACCAATCTAAGTAATCCAGCTACATGATGGGATTTTTACCCACCATGTGGAACTTTACCCCTGCATTGAATGTTTAAAATTCAAAATCAAATGTGCTGCAAATGATTGGCACTGCAAACAGAGTAACATATTATTTCATTACAAAAGTGTTTATTTTGATTCAACAGGAAAGGTTTTAATGTATGTGCTGCTACGTAATTATTACGTATACGTATTATTCAGACAACTATTATTTGCTCACTTAGTGTTTATTTATGAGTCTAGAGCACTTTAAAAACAATGCAAACTTAGGGTCTTCAGGGTTGCTGAACTGTTCTTAATAAAAGCTAAGAGTCTCTCATAGTCTATAATACACACTGTGATAATCTGTTCAATGGGCTAGATTAGAGTTGCAGTCATTTAGAAAGAGAAGATGAGAGAAAGAGTTTGAAATAGCATACTACTGATACTATTTATGAAATGCAGTATGTGCAAAATAAAGAAAATTTGTATGCATTCAAAAACAGGACGAGTACCAATTGTGCAGTAAAATACAACTGTGGAACAATAGAAAATTAAACAATGCAATGTGCTCGACTGAATGAACCGGTAAGAACCTAAAAGAGTAAAATAAGTCATTTTAAACAAAAATTTTTAAAAAATGCAAAATAACTAATTGTTTATGCAATATATGTAAACTATTTCCTATAGCATGGTACTTTTTGAAAGGTTCAGCAGAGCATTTGTTTGGCATGCTATTTCTAAAAAATTAAAGAAAATAAAAGTAGACTGCATAAAGTATATACTGCACTATCCAGTAAGCAAGCATGCTATTCTAAACAGCCGGG
>JAULUF010000028.1:11640000-11795000 GCA_031834385.1 Semotilus atromaculatus | reverse complement strand
TTGTGACGTTGTAACTATTTATGGATGGCACAGACCCTCAGATCACACACTTTCTTTCATCATTCACACACACATAAACAACACCTCAATATCCAGTCAGCTAGGCCAGATAAAACAAACAAAAGCAATAAATATAATACTGTTTCCTTGCTCTACTCCATGGCAAGGGCCCCATCCAGAACAATGCAACCTAAGCTTCCTCTCTCACTATGCATATAAATATATTAGGGCTGTCAAATGATTAATCACGATTGATCGCATCCAAAATAAAAGTTTGTGTTTACATAATAAATGTGTGTGTACTGTGTATAATTATTTTATATACATAAATACATACACATGCTTGTATATATTTAAGAAATATTTGCATGTATATACTATATATATAGATTTATATATAATTTATATTATATATAAATATAAATATTTTATATATAAATAACACATTTTTCTTATTAATTTTTCTTATATAATTTTTCTTTATTTCTTATACATTTTTCTTATAAATGCACGTGTGTGTACTTATATATACAAAATAATTTTACACAGTACAAACACATTTATTATGTAAACACAAACTTTTATTTTGGATGTGATTAATCGTGATTAATCATTTGACAGCCCTAATATATATATATATATTTTCAATTCAATACATATATACAATTATATTATAAGCATAAAAAAATATGGAAAAGCATTTCTAAATGTTTTAGTATTTTTGTCGCTTTTTTGCTTTAAAGACCTATTTATTTCCAGACAAGAAAAAAAATCCCAGATTTTTTATGTGGTCTCAGACTTTTGGACCACACTGCATGTCTCCTGTGTCTCCTGTACTTTAAATCCCTAACATATTTCTGCAAGAAACTTTTCCACTCTTAATGGTTGATTCCCAAAGGTCCATGCAAGTACGCTTGGGAGTTAGTGATTTCTCTTGTAGAACAGAGCAGAGCAGAACAGCACAGCCAAACAGGAAGAGCATCAGCAGGGTATGTAATCTGACATCGATACAGGAGGGATTCCGGATAGACTGATAAGATGTGCATCTTCCTTGGCAAATCTGTCTACAGAGATTTAGACTGATCTCATTATCTTAATCACTTCAAATACCTGTTTAGTCTTCATACAGGTCAAAATGAATGACACTGCAAAAACCCATGTAAATACAGATGTGTCTACAAGGTTAACGCTGAAAAAGTAGTATAAAATGCTAACACTTTAGTTTGGGATCCAATTCTCACCATTAACTAGTTGCTTATTAGCATGCATATTGGCATAACACATATTAACGCCTTATTCATGACCATATTCTACATCCCTAAATCCTCCCCAAAACCCAAACTAAACAACTACCTTACTAACTATTAATAAGCAATAATTAGTGTATTGAGGCAAAAGTCTTAGTTAATAGTGAGAACTGGACCCTAATCTAATCCACATTTTAAAAATCCACTAAATGTACTAATCCACATTTTAGAAAAGTCACTAAATAATTTAAATACATTATATTATTGTGGCAGACAATATAATAAAAAATGAATTTGTATATTAAAAAAAGTGCCATTATATAAATAATCATTCTATATTGTGCAATAATACAGTATGCATACCATGACTAGATAGTCTACAAAAAAAAAAGAGAGAGAGAGGAAAAAAAGCTCACATTCTGTTCAGTGAAAGGATAACATTTTGTGGACAGTTAGGTCTTCTTCTATGTTGCCTCTCGGCCTGACAGGGAAAGTAAACTCCAATTTCAGAGCTCTCCGAAGACCACCACCATCGTGGATACTGACGTCTCCCATGGAATAATGATCAATTAACTGATTATTCTGGTGAGGGGCCTGATTCGATAATCAGTGCGGCTATTAATCACTTTTTATCTACTAATCAGCAGCTCCTTATTCATTATGTGCTACAGATCAGGGGGGAAGCTCTAGACTGGGCCGTGTTTTCAATCACAGAGTCTTCCCTTAGATCCTGTGGTAGGTAACATGTTGCGATTGTACGATAATACCGCTCAGATCTGTCTGAACTCATGCCATGATGAATTGCAGGCACTGAACGGTGAGCCAGGACAAGAGGAAAATGAAAACCAACTGAAATGAATTGGTGAAACACATACAGAACTAAAAGTTCACCCAGAACGGAAAATTCTGTCATCATTTTCTCGCCCTCATGTCGTTCCAACACCAACCTGACTATTTTGCAACAAAAAAAAGTTAGAGTTATCTAGCAGAACATCCCAGCAGCTTTTGTGCTTCGTGTAACAAAGAAAATCACTGCAAAAATCGAAGAAAAAAGTTGCTACCTTAAAAATATCAAGTACAATCAACTTGAAAGTTTAAGTAATTTCAACTTAAATTACATTAAACCTGCGTTAAAAATTTGTTGTATCTGGTACAACTTATACAAAAAAGTTTAAAATTGCTTAACTTATTTTGATGAGTTAAAGCAATGTAAAAACATATGTTGTCATAGCTTATTGGTTTTAGTTATTTTTTTTTTACAGTGCATGGTTGCAAGTAAATAATGACAACAAATTTAATGAAATTAAACAAACATATCGAGGGCTTGGAACCAGAGGGGCGTAAGTGGCATTTGACCAACTTTACAGGAGAGCCAAAACAAAATTTTTACCACACTTCAATGAACTGTATTTATTAACCTTCAACCACAACATTGCAACCACATACGTACTTATATGAGTAAGTTCTTAAGTGAACATATTATGACATATTAACACAATGAACATATTATAAAACCTTGCAAAATCTTGAAAATATGGCAAAAACATCAAATACGCCTTTTTGGCACCAAACATTTCCAATTCTTCTAAAGAAAAATAGGGCGTATCTGCTGATCAATGCAGAAATGATTGGTCAAAACATTGGTTAAAAACACTCTAACTTCATAACTTTTCATTTTATTTAAAATACTGTATATGTAGTCATTTAATTTCATCATTTCAAACTGTTTAACATTTCATTTCTAACCGTTTAATTTCAATTCTCATTTATGAGTTCACATTCATGTCAAACTGTTTAACATTTAATTTCAAAGAGTTTAATTTCAATTTTTATTCATGAGTTCACATTAATGCATTTCATTTCAAACAGTTTAACATTTAATTTGAAACAGTTTAATTTCTCTTAATTAATTTCATTAATATTTACCATTATCCTATATTGGTAGTATAAAATATGATATATATATATATATATATATATATATATATAGGCCTACTGAGCCTGGGCCTGCAACAGAATATTAACAGCCTTTAAATCTCCTTTGTAAATGCTTTACAAGGCATAACTATTCCTCACTTTAGATGAGCTCACAAAAATAGTTCACTGACCACTACTAAATGCTTTATAACTACCTGAATTAACCCTTAATTACAGTAGAAATACATGTTAATAAATAATTTATTAACACACAAACTATTACTATATGTCTGAATATGTATGAATGTACATTTAAATAGTTTATTAATCATTTACTTACAATTTCTAAGTGATCTTATGAACCACTGACAACTCCTAAATAATTGGTGTGTAAATAATGCAATACTTCATTTAGAAATGATAAATTGATCATTAATAAAGTATGAAAATACATTTAGTAAACACATTAAAGATATGCTTGTAAATCAAGTATAAAGCATTAGAGCTGTATAAACTGCTTATTAATGTCTATTAATGCTTTATAAAGGATGAATTAACTGTTTTCTAATGCTTAACTAATGATTAATAGCATGCAGTTATTATAAAGTGTTACCGAATAGTCTATGCCATATTAGGCTACTTTAAATCACAGTTAGCCAGATTAGACAATGGCTGCGTCCCGATTCGCCTATACTACGCCCTAAAAGTATGTACTCTTTTTGTGAAGAAAAAGTACATACTTTTGAGTGTGTAGCAAAAGAGTTGGCAAGCTTTGGGACATACTACTCCGTCATCTTTAATGGACAGCTCTGTCGCGTGCGCCCTGTCACCGTAAACTGCCCTGTCAATCATCTCGTCACAGTTAAAATCCTCCATTCAATCAAATTTGATTTCCTACCGTTTCTGAGAGAAGTGTAATAGCTCGTTCATCTGCCCGTCGTGGGTCTTTATGCGGAGACTCTCCTCATGTGTTTGCAATTTGAATGTATTGATGCATTTAAAAGTTAATGGTTAAACGTATCTTTACAAAAGGTCACAATGCTGATGCAGATGCAATATAATGTAGACAACATTGAATAAATACATTTTCGTCAGGTTAGATACTGGTAATTAATCACTCAAACCCCTTTATCTAAACCTCTCTACATAGCGTCTGTAATTTTTTTTAACACTTTTCACTCGTGTTTGTAGTTCTAATCGAATCCTCGTCCAACGCGCGATGGGTTGTGGGCAATATCAGCCGTTAGAGTGCGCATCGATCTGCCCTTCGGATTCTGACTGGATATAGTAGACCATCCGGGTCTCTTTGGAACACTCATTTCAACATACTACGTTTTGGGACGTACTAATTCTACTTTCGAATACTATTTAGGATGGATAGTATGCGAATTGGGACGCAGCACAAGACAAATGTATTAGCATGCTAGGCTAACAAGGCTAGACTATCAATGCATGTGTCTTACCTCCAACACTCAAGTGAGGAGCAGCATACAAAAACATCTCTTCATCTGTCACTTCACAAGATTCATCCGTTTGCTTCATTATATTCATCAAAATTTGTTCTGCCTCAGACAGTTCCATGTGTGCAGCATGCGTGTCAGCCATTTTAGCTAGTTTTACCACCCACTTACGCCCTTCTGGCTCCAAACAATGTGTAGGCCATACATGTATTTTTTAGAGCCAGAAGGGCGTAAGTGGACATACGCCCCTCTGGCTCCAAACAATGCTCAAACTTTTGTGTTAGGTCTTTGTTGTTTTGTTGCTTTATTCAATACAGGTTGATTTCTGATGCGTCTTTTTGGCACAATTAGATAGAGCTCATCAAGACCTTTAATTTGATATATATAACTAATTTTCGCCCAAAATGCCACTTACGCCCCTCTGGTTCCAAGCCCTCGATATGTATAAATGTACTTATTCTAAAATAAAATGCAATGCAATGTATTTACTGTTTGAAACTAAAAGAGATATATTTAAAAAAGGGTCATGAATATTTCCAAGCAGAAGAAGCTATGAGGTAAATTGCCTGTTCTGAAAAAGACTACGACAGCACTTTACGCAGTGCATTTCCACCCATTCCCCCTTCCTAAGTGTTCACCTCATTCTCAGAGCACGCCTTTTGCGGCATAAATGCTTTTCTGTTATTTTTTCATTTAGCGTCAATTGACCTGACAGAATGGTTAGCAATTAAGTGATTTTTGTAATGGTCTTGGGTAATTTGCTTAGGCTTGTCAGCTGTATTTTATGAAGTCACCCTCAGCCCTGCTCTCTCGCTGGTGCATAATAGCTTATAATTTCAAAATCTTTATCCTCTGTTTCATTCTCAATAAATTAAAATTACAGGAAGTTGTTGAAGACGCTTAAATTTCCCCCTTTTTGTTCCATTCTTTTTTATTTCGTAATTGACAGTAAAGGGAATCTTTTTGCTTGGGCAACCATAACATAATCACGCGTAATATGTAAACTCTGTCACACGATAAGCGGAGAAACCTGCTCGCTCGGGTTCAGCGTAAATACAGGAAGTTTTTCCGCATAGCTAATTGGGCATATCATGTCAGAGCCATATCGCAGAGAAATCATTTTTATATAGTTCACGCAAGCAACACAGACCCTTGAAAACATCAACATAATACAAGGTCAAATAACAGAGAGTAATGATATCTCTTTTATTCGTCAGGACAAAAGGGACTACAGCTTTTCTCCCCTGCTCGTATTTAAGGCCGTGTTGCATTGATGCTCTCTGCTTGTCTTGTCACAAGAAATGTTGCAAATTTCCAGCATAAAATACTTCAGCTGTCATCTGCGTGCCACCACTTTGTCAAGTAATGTTTTTCAGCTAATCATCTCAGCTTGTAATAACTCCAGCCTAACATCTGCTGTCCCCCATAACACTTCACTAATTTTTCCCTCATTCCATTGCACACCATTCGCTCCTAACACAATCTACATGTATTAGTTGATAATGACTTAGCGCTTAAAAGCAAATAGATGTCGAGGGACCAGAAAGACAGACGCTCTTACCCTACTCTGACTCCAGAAGATGAATCGAAGCCTGGGAGAGCAGAAGAAACGCTTATCAATCATATTTAATGTTTATATATGCATGTACTGACAAACTGTGACAGGACTCTTGTTGGCACAGCGAAAGCGTCTAGGCTTTGAATTTGTCCTTTCTGGGAAGACATTCCCAGAAAGAAAGTCTTGAAAGAGTTATGACTTTCACCAAGACCCTCTGTCTTATCATTTTCCTTTATGACCTCATATTGGGAAAAATCCCCCTACTTACGTTTTAATGGCTTTCCTTGCTGTGCTTAACATGGTTTGAAATGGCATCTCATAATAACCATATGCCTATTAAAGACATGATTGAGACAGTCACTAATGAGCAAAGTACATGCTGACTGTGTTAAGAAAATTGTTGGAGATACAATCATATTTCTCTATACTTCTAATGAGAATTTGGCAGTATTTCTAATTGGTAGAAATTGAATCCACAAATTTTAACTGTTATGACTTGCGGTTATGATCTACTTTGTTGATACAAAGTAGAAGATGAAATTGCACAGTTCTGCTTTAAATATGTGGACACATTCCATTACACTTTAAATGAGAGGTTCTTTTGGGGGGGAGAGATACAATATAAGCATACAGTACCATTAAAAAGTTTGAGGTCAGGAAGATTTTTTGTCTCTAAAGAAATTAATACTTTTATTCAGGCATTAAATTGATTAAAATTGACAGTAAAGACAATAATAATGTCACAAAAGATTTCGATTTTAAATAAATGCTGTTCTTTTGATCTTTCATCAAAGAATCCAGTTTTTTTATTTTATTAAAAAAAATAAATTCACACACACACACACACACAAAAAGTAAACTGTTTTCAACATTAAACAATTATTGAGCAGCAAATCAGCATATCAGAAAGATTTCTGATGGATGTGACACTGAAGACTTGAGTAATGGCTGCTGAAAATTCAGCTCACAGGAATAAATGACCGTTTCAAATCTATTCACAAAGAAAACAGCTCTTTTAAATTGTAATTATATTATATTATATCACAATATTATTGTTTTTACTGTATGTTTTTATCAAAGAAATGCAGCCTTGGTGAGCATTTAAGACTTCTTAAAATAAAAAAATCCAATCCCAAACTTTTGAACGGCAGTGTACTTTTTCAGTTTAACTGAACCACTTTTGTGTTTGGATCATGTATAATATCTCAATGCATAAAACAAAGACAGGAAATAATGCCAGACTGCATTCCAACTTCAAAATCTGCTCTAAAAACTGTGAATGTCTCAGACCTAACAGAAATAAAAAGAGATATATCTACTTCCTCAAAATGTGCAATATCACATCATATCATAATGTTCTGTTTTGCACACAGAACTGATTTTAGACCTTCCTGTGTGTTTTCAGAGAGATCAGAGAACAGGAAGACAAAGAGATTTAGCCACACTTAAATTGCAATTGCAGTTCCCCCATCGACGCTCCTTTGCCCAGACACCTTTTTCATACACGACTGAACCATTCATATTCCATCTGTTCCAGCTCTCACTCTTTGGGGAGGCTGTCAATCTCGAGAAATCATGTGACACGGAAGGGATGGGAGTGGAATATGGTGGGGGGGGGGGGGGTTGTTTCGCCGTTACGCCGCTCATGGACGCCTGACTCTTGGGACTCTACCAAGCATTGAGTGAACATTTACCTCTCCTATATATTTATAGGGAAAGAGAGAGAGGGAGGCGGGCTGGAGGGCGCCGATGTTGCCGCTGCAGCATGACCGGGAGCCAGGAGAGAGAAGACACATCTGTCACAGGATTAACTTTCCACTCCCTGGGACCTGTGTGTCAGGAGCGGCCCCTGTGTGCTGCACACACACTCTGATGACATCAGATAGAACACAAAAGCTGCCTATTGTTGGCTGATGAACACCTGTCAAAAGCTATCATACGGAGAATCATAAGGAACCTTCAGAGTCAGACGTCCAGCCATTACTGAAATGATATATCAAGAAACGTCTGTGTTTAGTTTCTTTAAACCCTTGTTTATTTGATTTACTCTTTACCTTTTAATTGTTAGTACAGTAGAGCGAGGAAATACCATTTTCTTATAAGGTATTTCTTCAACTATGGCCACTTTTGGCCCTCTCACCAATGTACAATAAAGCATATACTTGTAGGTAACACTTTACAATAAGTATACAGTAATAAATTATTTACCAATCAGTTTTAGTTAATAGTTAATTAATAGTTTATAAACTATAGTTAATACATTAATAGACTATATACAAAAAATGAGTTCTTCAATCTTTGCCACTGTAATTAACCAAGTGTTACTGTTAAATTAGCTCATATGTAAAGAGTTAGATAAGGCTTTGTTAACAACTTATTAACCATAAATAGTTCTCGCGTTTAGATCACAGGAAAAAGGACATTTTTGGAATAAAATGTTCAACTTCTTTGTTTATTGTTGATATGCAAACATACTTGCTTACATTCATCTCTCTCTTCACAATAAATGTCCCACTAAATTCAAAAGTCAAATGAACTTATCACTGCAGGTTGGCATTTCGATTTTACTTAAATTGTGGCAGCAATTAAACTTTTCAATACATTCAGTTGTGTTGAGATTCTCATCATCTAACTATCTGTGGTCTCAAGCTGAGGGCAAAATCTCAGGTGTCATTATGGTCATTTTATCTCCTGCCATTTCTCATTGTCTCAAATCACTTACCATGTCCCTAATAGAACCTGCCGCAGGTGTAATTTGGCCATAAGGCTGGACTTGAGGGATTTGTTTTGCTTCTTTCTCTAGGGGACAAAATATCCCCGGTCCTGATCGCTGACCCTTGAGCCCTGTTTACAATATGGGGATGATTATGAAGGTCTCATCTTAAATAGCCAAGGAAGTCCCAGCGGAGCGTCCTAAGCGACCAGCGCCGGCTCCTGGCGGATTGTTTTTGTTTTGGAAGCGCCCTCGCGCCACACACCCCTCCTCCTGTCTGTTTCGTTCTCTCTCTCCGGCCTGCAGGGCATTAAGATGCCCATGAATTAATGAAGAACACAGAGGTAATTAAACGAGGTGGTGACGGGCTCCTCTGAGCTTTCAGAGGGACAGAAGGTCCTCTCGGGCCCCTCCCTGCCTGCAGGTTGCTACGTGCACTACGGGCTTGATTGGCCTGCTGGGCAAAGGGGCAGATTGCAGAGAAGCATCACCTGTGGCACAGGAACCCCTCCCAGGGCCCTCCCCAGGCTGCTGGGTCACGCGGCCTGGTCTAAACACCCCCTGTGGGCCAAAGAGGAGAAAACAACAAGAGAAGGCTGCAGAGAGCAACAGGGCCACTTCCCCAGATTATTGCACCATGCTGGCCTGTTTACACTGAGCCGTGATGGACAGCTAGCAGGCAGCAATTGCCCTTTTATCAGACTTACCTCTCACAGACCAGCGCCACTTTTACGTGTGCCTCAGAACGCCACGGCGGCAGCGAGCTGTAATGGACCTGCCTGCCGTTTCAATAACAAGCTTTTTGAAACCTCGTACAACAAAGCGCTGCTGCTATCTTGCATCACTCCGACTGACTTGCTTGAACTTCTTCGCCTTTTAAAGGGATAGTCCACCCAAAAATGAAAAATCTATCATCATTTACTCACCCTCATGTCGTTCCAAACTTGTATGACTTTCTTTCTTGTGGAACTTAAAAAAAGATATTTTGAAGAATGTTGTTAACCAAACAGTTTTGGTTCCCTTTGACTTCCATTGTACGGGCAAAAAAATATATTGAAAGGCAATGGGAACTGAAACTGCAAAATGACTTGAGGGTGAGTCAATTACAGAGTTTTAAGAACAATATTTTACCCATTTCAAACACAGTATCTTGCAGTATACTGTATAACACAGCTACAAATCAGATGTCTATCAAATTATAATTTCTGCAGGCTACATATTATTACATTATGCTAGTAGTTGGCAACCAGTGAATCTTGTTATGAGTGAATCACTGAATAATGTATCCAAACGATTAGTAGAGAATTTATTTTCCCTTTAAGAACAACATTTGACCAATTTTAAACCTAAAGCATATACAGGTACCAGCACACACCCAAGATGTGATGACCCCGGGCTACATATGGTGGCAAGGATCTTGCAGTATGCTGTAACACACAGCTAAAACAGATATGTTATGAGCATTTCGAAACGTGGATTAAAACGTGTCGCAGACAACACGTTTGCAAAGTTTTGAAGGCGATGATGGTAAAGTTTAGGATGCGACTGCTCGCTTTTGCACACACCCTCACAGATCTCTGGCCTTTCCCACAAATCTTTCTAACACCGTGTGAGGGACCGCAAAAGACGAGGTCGTTGGGCGATCCAGCGACTCCGGGCTCCTGAGACCGACCTGTATTCTGTTTATTTGTTCTCCGACTGCAGTCTGGATAATCATCTGTATAAACGCTCAGTTCCCACTTGTGCTCGGAACGCTCTCCCGTCCACGCACCGCCCCTAAGGAGGATCTCCCAGGGAGACGGAACATGTGCACAATCAGGAGGCAGGTACAGCCTTTGTCAAGCACTGCTGAGGGAATTGTGCAGCATGGAGGTTGTTTGCCTGACACAGAGGTCCTCATCATGCCTCTCTCCATCTGCCAACGCTTTGCGTCTCTGCGTCCCTTTGTGCCGCCTCACAAAATATTTGGACGTTGTTGCCTTCAGCCTTGGAAGAGCTGTAAACAATGTGTGCTATTCAAAAGTGAGAAAATGAAAAGTTAAGAATAAGAGATTCACGGGAAAAAGTGCATTTAACCAGAGACGGCGTCCACGTGTGTCGTATTATCATCTCACTGACACATGCAGAACTCCAGCTCCACCAATACATTTCTATAAATCATAGAAATATAGAGGACACTGGGGCTAGTTGTCTCATGGGGAAGTTGTCACACAGAGCTAAATCTCCGAAAACTAAAAGGTTTTGAATCAAAAGTCCAACTGCACAAATGTGTATTTTCTCTAACAGTGGTTATTGGTTTCAAACATTACGTTCAAAATAGAATCCACCTGCACAGCTCAAAAATCCAACTACAGCAGTTAACAAACTATAAAAATAGTTCCTTTAGCTCAAACAGTAGAGCCAGAGATTGTCTTATTATAGGGAGACGAGAGGGTCTGTATCTCTTACCATTGAAGAAAGTCTAACGGCTAACTTGGATCACGTGTTAGGCACCTCAGCCTATCGTGTAAAGTTAGTGACGTCAGTGCCCGAAGTTCAAAGATTTATAACAGTCAGTTACAGTCTACTTTAATCAGGTTCTTGTGGATTAGAGCGTTGGTCTTGTGAATAAATGTTATATATCGGTAGTAAACATACAGTAGGACTGCAAAAGAGAATGAATATCTCTTTTAGCTACAAAGTACTAGTCACTGCAGGGCGCATAAAACTACATTTATTACACTAAAAACTTTAATACATATTTAATTAATTAATATTAATTACATGTTTTTTCTATCATTCATTAAAAAGCGTTATATCATCATCATTAGCAGTCATAAATCATTACAATACAAGACTAACCTGGCAGCAATAGAAAAAACCCTTGCAACTCAAAAGCGATTTATTCAGTGTAGTGAAGCCTCTTCTCAACCGACATCCATTTTTTTAAACGGTCTCCTCTGGTCTCTGGTCTCCTTCCCTGGGTACCGCCACAGCGTTAGCATTAGCTGTTATGCTTTTTTGGCTATAGGTTGCAGGCTTGCATTCTAGTGGCTTTGGTAAAGCACGGCACTAGCAATGCCAAGGTCAAGGGTTCGACAAAATGATAAAATTAACAAACCTATGTGCTGTGTAACTCACTTTGAATAAAAGCGCCAGTAAATTACGCCTATGTTCGGAAAGTAACTGGCAATATTGTGCTTAAAATGTAAGTTACTTAATATGAACTTTTTGTTCAATTAACTGTTTGTATAAAATTTATATCTCGCAATCATACTGCTTCTTTAACACGGCAACTTCACTTTTTAGAAAATGCCCAAGCTGTCATTGATAGTAACAGAATACTGTAGTATAATGGAGGCTTAGACAATAATTTTGTATTTCAAATTTTTTTTCACGCTTAAATGTTTCTGAAAAGTCTGTAATAAGCTGTTTAAGGGCAGGTTTTCATTTACACCCCATCTTTGGACAATTGGCTGGGTCTGGACATGGAGTAGAGAAATGTTCTGATTATGAGGAGAACAGGTGCTAGAGAGCCCACTCCTGGGACCCTCAGACAGCCACTGGCCCTTCTATGGGGACTGCATTTGTGTGTGCGTGAGCGTGTGGATAACGGACGGGGAAGAGGGGCGAGAGCTCAGCTCATTAGAAAGCCTTTGCTTCTGCTAACTCACTTGTCCCATGGGAGACAGCTAATCACCACAAAGGGACCTAAAGTCAGTTAAAGCAGGATCTAGGATGCTTATTTACAGACCTCTTTCTCTCTATTTCCCTCTCTCTCCCTGCTCTTTCCCTCCATTTGCCATTTATTCACATAATTTGAGGAGATTTATGCAAGCGCTTCAAAGAGGGCAATACATTAAAACAAATACATGTAAATTAAATACACGTAAATACTAAACAAATCAATGCATGCAGGTTTACATTATTAAATGTTCATTGAAACCACCTCAAATTATTAAGGTGATGGATCATTCTTACATTATGTTCTAATTAATACAAATAAAAATAAATACTTTTGCAAATGATAAATAGAAAAACAGCATATTAATTCTGATAAAATATTAATACTGATTCTAACACTTGTTTTTTATGCAGTCATACTATATATATATATATATATATATATATATATATATATATATATACACACACACACACACACACACACACACACATAGACAATACACAACGAAGCTGAACAAGGCCACTGGGTCTTCTTATCTCTTCTATTGCTGTTAATTCTGTTGTCATTGGTATTTTTGTTGACCACAGGAACGCTCATTTAATAGTTTTGGGGTTTGAGGTTCTGGCCCTAACAGTGGTCAACATGCTGCGGTCGACACATAATTAGGACAACACAATGAAACCAGACTGATCCTCAGGCCTTATAATGACCTGCATCAATCCTAAAGTGCAAATATTAAAGGTATTCAATGCAAAAAAAAAATTCCAGCTGCGTTTGGGTGTTGTCCATGTTTTCTTTGTTTACTTCCCCATGACATCATATATAATTGGATCGTGGCATGGCTGTATCATTGTTTCCCTGTCAACCTTAACTTGTGTCCGTGAATGAGCCATCATCCTTTTCACATCCAATTAAAAGTTATAGAACTCCATTATGAAACTTCCACTTGTCTGTATCCAACCAAAACGACCACAATTTAAGTTATTAACTGATATCCATTCAGCCTTGCTTATTTCCCAATAGGAAGTGAAACAGTGTTTTAAGCTAAAATGTTTCTTGGTTCCCGTCCAAAACCATTGCCAGGCCTGTTTACGGTTTGGTGTTCGAGATTAATACATAACCAACAGTCTCCAACCGTATCAGATGATCATTCTTCTTAATGAAGATCACGTATAACAAAATGTTATGGAGTCTTCTTAACACTGGGGCTCAGGAGAAAATGAGCATTCTTCTTAAAGATGGTCATAGAGCTACAGTTGATACTTCTTCATAAAATGACGGTCCTCTCACAGGAAACCACTTTGTATTCAGCAAAGCTTCGCCTCTGCCGGTCAAAGACTGTTTGCTTGTGTTCACCGAGGTGGAGAGATCACATATAGGAGTGGGTATCAGTCTCCTCCAAACAGCAAGTCTCTTTATCAATTTGCTAAACACACACAGTCTAATCCCGGGGGGCCTCCTGTGGCTGCAGATATAAATTTAAGAGGATAATTAGACCCACGCGAGGGGGCACTCCACAGGACAGGAAAGAGGACGGCAGGCAGCGGCCAGAGAGGAGATCTCCCTCTCCCACAAGTGCCCGGCTGGTGCTGGCAAAGCCTCTGCCACCCCTGGAGCCTCGCAGGTGCTAACTGATTTATATCTGTTCATAAATGTTTAACCTTTTTTTTCATTCAAAGGAAAGGGCATCTTATCTCTCTCCCCAGTTCTGTTAATTGAGTATATGATTAGAGCCTGCTGTTTGACTCAACAAGTCCCCTCTTTTGTTGCTAACAGGAAGGCCAAAGGACACAACTGAGGGAGTGTCACTGTCACCATAGGTCTCCTTCTCTGATGAGGACAAATGCTTTTTTTTACCTATGATTCCCTTCGCTACCCTACATAAACTCATGGGAGATATATAAACGTTTATAAAATGTATTTTATCAAAGCTATTTTATACTCTGTAAAGAATAAGGTACATACAAGTTTTAGAGTTGCTACAGAATGTTTTTAGCTGCCAAGACTTAAAATGTGCCATAATCCTAACAATTGTCTATTTATGTTGAGAAGATTTATTTAAGGTACATTTAAAGAAATTTCTATACAAATAGGCCTTGTCATAACAAATGTTATGTGCTTCACCTGACGCCTTCTTTCATAGAAAAAAACAACACTCGTCTTAAAATATTGACTACACCTGCAAAAGAAGTTTAGGATCGGTCTCATGATCACAAAGGCTGCTTTACGTGATCAAAAATATTTGACAATGATTTGACAATTTGAAACAACAGTCATTACTCTAGTCTACAATGTCAAATGTGTCTTTACTGTGACTTTTGATCAATTTAAGCATTGCTGAATAAAAATATTCATTTATTGCTAAATAAATACAAATAAAAGTAAATAAAGTTTTACTGACACCAATGAAACATACAGACCATAAAGTCCCCCTGTAGTCAATAATTGTATCCCTTAAAACTCATCTTTGATCACCAAAATGACATATTTAAAAAATAATTCTTACAAAAAAAAATTTAAATTTAATCTGCCTTAAAATAGCTTGAATGCAACTCTACACCCTTGTTTTATTTAGTATACGTGGATTCATGAATATGCTAATTAGCCCCCCCAGCACTTACGCCAGCTCAGAGATTCACTCGGCCAACTGGTAAATGCTGCACAATGGTATTGCTCTTTACAACATCAACGCAACTCCCCAGCTAGTTTGCGGTTAATGATGTGCTAAAGCCCGTCGGCATATTGACGTGATTGGTTACAAGGTAGTTTGTGACATTAGAAACACCAGCGATTTCAAACTGAAAACTGACCGTTTTGAGACTGTCTTTGATTCACTGCAGTTTTATTAAGGAGAAAAAACTCAGCAAATGGTGACATGAATTTTCACATGGTTTGTCTTAAAGAACATTAAAACACTACATATATTAACAACATTAAAAACTTGATTTTCACCCCAGGGGGTAAAGTCCCCCTTAAGTCTTAGTAAGTACGAAAAACAACAACCTGTTAACTAATTTTGAGAAGTGAAAAACATTCACCTGACATCACAAGACAAGAAGTTATTAAAAATTAAAGTCAAAACAATGCAGTCTTATTATTATGAAAGGAAGATGTAAATGTGAATTGACTACAAAACACTTATTTCCCAGAAAATACCAAACTAAAAATGTTGGTATATAGTAACTGAAGCAAAAAAAACAACAACAACAACAAAATTTTAATAAATCCTTGGATATTTCTTTCAGCTTTACAACTTTTTACAGTGCAAACTTGCTTTGTTAAAGAGGTCAAGAACAACAGTTTTACCTGAATTTCCCTCAAAGTATAACAAAGCCATCATCAATGTTGTCACACTAAAAGTTCCCTTTTGTTGGGTGAGTTCCATTAAGCAGAGAAAGAGCTCAGTAACACTCCTGACAGTCTTTAAATCACCATCTCCACTGGTTTGCACACGTGTAACTCAGCATATCTATCCAGTCTCAAAACAACCAGAGGCATTGTCAAAATATCTGAAGTTGTGAAAAAGCCTTGACAATGTTGTTTCAACAAATGATACATTATATTATCACTTTAACTTGGACAGTGATCCTCTTTGACAGTTTTATCACAATAACTTCATTCATGTGAATGGATGTGTGATGACGGTCACAACATCAGCAAATCACTCAAGAGTTTTCCACACAATATTTCATCTGGCATCTATTCTCACTATAACCGACTCTTTCTACCAAGTAGACATATATCACCTATGTCATTGTGATCAGCTCCATGTTTCAAGTTATTTGAAACCAAGGCAATGTTACCCCTGTCCCAAAATGTCAAGCCCTTGCGGTCTTCCTCTGAGGCCACAATTGCAGCATCAGTGTAAGGTAAAATATGAGTTGAAACAGCTTCAACTTGAATATGCTTGATGTGCAGAATTTTTTTTCAGTCTTCTATTAATAGTATTCTTCACAAGCCTACTGAAGCTGGTAGCACTAGACTGGTGATGACATGATCACAGATGCCTGAGCCAGTGGTCAGCTCTGGTGTTGATTATTCAAGTGTTTCAGGCCTCCTTAATAGCGTCTTCCTGGGAGGTGGCTGACTTTCAGAGAACAGAAGAGGGCTTAGGAAAAAAAAATCAATAACACATGATTTATTGATCACTAAAAATGCTCCTCATTAGCCCCCCGAGTGGCCCTCTGCGTTCAACAGATGACAAAATGTCACCACTGCACTAAAACTGTCCTGGATTTCTAACACACTTTCAGAATCCCAGAAAGGAAACCTGGTAATAGAGAAAACAAGCAACATCTAACTTCCTGTTAAAGCATATAGGCTATTCATCCGAACAAGAAATCTGCTAAACGAAATTGTACACACACACACACACATATATACTATTTCTAATCAAAAACATTATAGATGAAAATGGTAAGAAATTACAGCACTTAAATATAACAATCAGGTCATATGAAAAATCAATTAAGACTTAATTTTTAAATAATTATTAATGCAGAATAATTAAAATATAAATGACAGATACAATTTTAATAAAAAAATAGAGATGAAAATTGTGAGAAATTACAGTGTGAACAAATGTAATATAACTGGGTCATATACAAATAATTACATACTTTTCATTTATGATTTTATTGTATAATATTAATAATAAAGAATAATGATATATTACAGATTTTAATACAAAAATGATGCAAATGGTGGGAAATTACAGCGCTCGAATATAATATAATTGGGTCATATACAAATACTTAAAAATGTTTAATTATGTTTTTCTTTTATAATAAATATGAATTAAGAATCATTAAAAATATATACAGCAGATTATAAAAAAAACATAGGTGAAAAGAGTAAGAAATGACAGTGTGCTCAAAAATAATATAATTGGGTCATATACAAATATTCAAAAATATATAAAAAATTTGAATAATTAAAATCTATTACAGATTATAATAATAAAAAAAACATTAAAAATGGTAAGAAAATGACAATACATTACATCATTCAAATCTAAAAACTTTATTTGTATAAATAATTTATAAATAATTTTACCATTTTTAAATGTATAAATATACTCAAATATAATAAAAGTATACATAATAAAACTTTCTATTTATTTAGCTTACAAATTTATTTAGATTCTCAAATGCACCTGCTAATTGCTTAGAGGCAATGTAAAGCATAGCTGTTAGTTATTTATTAACTCTACTCGAGTCATTAACATCATCAACGGTCCTTCCTTCGCAATGCTCTCATTGCTCGTCTTCAGAAGAAACAATTTGATGGACAGGAAGCGTTTAACATATATATGTATATGGTTAACGCTCTAGCATGTTGTCCTTTTTTTAATTGTTATTTTAAGAAAATGTGACAAAACTCCTTCGGCTTACAGGCAGTAGCTGACGTTTCTTTCTGGTAGACAGACTGTGACAGAGAAAGTTTATTGGAGGATGGAAAGAGAACTGAGGATGGGGGTTAGAGAGATCAAATATCCATTTAATTAATTCAAGAAAGGGCAATAAAACTCTTTTAATTAACTCAAGGGTCAGGCTCTATACCCAAATTTCGCTCCGATTAGTGGCCCATCTTTACTCCTTATGTTCCCACGATGCATATAAAACCTAATGACATTATAGCCTAAGTGCTATCACATTTTCTAACCCTTACTCAACCCCATGAATACATGTAAAAACATTCATTATAAATAAAAACAACAAATGATTGTAGTAGTTTGAGGATGGCAACAATACATTATCATAATATAACTGCTCACAATTACATGTACCTATGTTTATTGAAATAACTTTAGCAATAGGGTAACATTTGTTGGGAAGCACATTTTAGGAACATAGCAATGGATCACAGAAGGAGAAGGGCCTGAAAAATCCTCCTGTTCCTGCTGTCCTGCAGTGAGGCTGATCCCTCATGCGCCGGGCCGCAGAGTCCCTGACTACAGTGCTCCATCACCCTGGTCAACGAGACGCATGAAGGTGCCCCTGCTCACAGCGGGACCCTCGCAGGGATTTTCAGAAGCACAGATCTGTTGCACTCAGCTGATGGTCAGTGCCGTGTGATTAAACGTTCCTATATGTCACTCTCATAAGTCATCATAGCTCTTGTGATCAGGTTTGCGTTTACCCATGATTCTCTTTCACTATAAGCAGAGTTGGTTTAGCTTTTGGCCTGTGAGGAATGTATCGAAGCACATATGTCCACCATTCTTGCTTTGAAAAAACTTCTTAATGAGCAAAAAAGTCCATTGCCAAGAAAGAAAGAAAAGGACTTTAAAAAGAAGGGGGGAAAAAAGAAAAACATGTTCTAACTCTCCTTGACTTGCTTTTTCTGCTTTGGAGCGGACTTAATTGCGAGACATTTATGCAGAGAAAAAGGAGACTGGATTTGTTTTGTCTGTCTCGTCGATGGTCGTTTCATTGCAACAGATGCTGAAAGACAGATTTGTTCAATTTAAAATCAAAAGGTACAAGCTGGGGCTTTTATGTCCTGTTTTTTTCCTGTTTCTAAAGGAGCTTAATATCCTGTCATCACAATTGTACAATGTAAGTGTTTCAAGGAAGTGTTCTGAACGTGGACTATGAGATGTTTTACATGCCATCCAATTGCATGAATTCAATCTGTATACTGTATTCCCATTGTCATTTTAATTATCATCCATTTTCCATTTCAGCAATTGACGTGATTGGTCATGTAATACTGTTATGCACTACACTATTAAAGCTCAGTTCACTGTTGGGCTCTCAAAATACATTAGAATTCTTACACCAATATATCTTACACTGTAGCCTTGTCTCATTAGTATTCATGCACAACAATGTTTGTATGTTTGAATGTACACTCAAACATACAATATGGGCCTACTGACAGAATTTAAAATGTATTATGAATGCATTCTGTACAAATCCATATTTATATTATTTCTATCATGACAACTCTCTGGTAATGGATATGACAATGTTAAATTTTTGGTCTTGGCAGAATAAATTTTTATAAACTGCAGTTGCTGCTGTTATTGTTGCTATTGTTGATTATTGCTGCTGTTGCAGAGCAAGTACAGGACTTGCTGCGGCCAATATACACAACACACTGCTGTGAGCAAGTAAGACATGCTGCTGCTGTACAATATATTGTAGCATACATGACTTTCCTGTAGCAGATCTATACAGGTGGAGCTGGGAAAGGTTGAGGGTTTCTGAAAACGTGCTGCAAACTGCTACAGCAAATGGTAAGCAAGTTTTTGAAGGTTGAGCAGCGAGCTTATTGGCTACTGATTGATACAGCAGTAACCAATCGGCTGTGCCCTATAATAAGGAATGATGCAAAGTAACTATATCAGTTACTCTCTGCCATCTAGAGTTTCATGACAGGATTTTGTATAAATATATTTGTATAGTTTTTTTACTATTATATAAATATTTTTGAGCTTTGTATTAATATGTAATATGTATGTAATATTGATATGTAACAATATGTAATATGTATGTAATATTAATATGTAACATTCATAAATATGAAATGTCATTGATAAAATAAAATAAAACAATTCTGTGATTAATTCCATGAATTAAATTTTCAATGAATCTAACAGGATTCATAAAAATGTCTATGTCTCGTTGTTCATATGTAAAAATGCATACTTTTTAGATGCTGTCAATACAATAGGAATGTACATGAATAAAACAGAAATAATATTGTGTGCTAGAACCACTAATGATTACTAATGAAATCATGTTGTGCAATAAAATGTTTTGGCATTAGATTATTTGTAGCCTATAAGAATTACTTTAATATAGTCTTGGCAATAAATAAATAAATAAATAAATAAATAAATAAATAAATAAATAAATAAATAAATAAATAAATAAATTAATTAATAAATAAATAAATAAATAAATAAAATACTTTGTTGGGAACACAGAGAGACTTTACAACCCTGTCAAATCAATTACTGCAGTTCTCACAACCTTTAACAATATGTATTTAAATGGATACTTCAGGATCTAGCCTTAAGCTTTGTATTAGTAGAAAACCTGTAGTATTTTTTGAATTACTGTGCTTTCCACCATCATTTCCCCCTGAGAAGAGAGATTTATGTATTTTTTGTCTGGAAAAAATCCTCCGATGACTATGGCAAGCCGTTTTAACTTTTATTCATTTCCAGGATATGAACTGTTGATATCAACAATTTCATTCTTGATATCAACAATTTCATTCTTGATATCAACAATTTCATTCTTGATATTAACAATTTAATTGCTGATATCTGTAATTGTATTTTCACTAGTGAAATGTCACCATAGGCTGCCATTCAAAATCAATTGTTGATATCAAGAATTGATTTTTTACTAGTAGAAATAGCATTTTTTATATCAATAATTACATTGTTACTAGTAAAAATGCAAATTCCTGATATCAATAATTAAATTGTCACTAGTTGAAATGTCTTTTCTTGATATTCTTCAATTGCTACTAGTAAAAAATTTCATTTTTACTATAGTTGAAACTAAATTGTTGATATCAAGAATGATAATTTTAACTAGTGAGAATTTTATTTTGGATATCAAGAATTAGCATTGTTACAAGTGGAAATATCATTTCTGATATCAAAAATTGCCATTGTTACTAGAAGAAATCTAATTCCTGATATCAATAACTATTATTTTAACTAGTGAAAATTTAATTGTTGATATCAAGAATTCATATCCTGGAAATGAATAAAAGTTAAACCGGCTTGCCATAGATGACGCAAAAATCGTCATTTTGCGTCATCTGAGGATTTTTTGGCCAGAGGCTAAAGACTACAGCCAGTAGTAGTGTTGTCCCTCATGTTCTCAACCCGCCCATAGAGGGTGGGATCTCACTCACAGAATGTACACAGTGTCAGCAATCTTTTTTTGGAAGCTAAGCTAGCAGGCTCTTGTTCTGTGGAGAAAGCTGAGTAGTAGGGGTTTACCATCCTCTTTTTCCCGGACATGTCCGGCCGTCGAGGGATTCAGCTTTTGCTTTCTGCAGTCGCCATTCATTGTTTACATGCACACCTTTTGTTTCAATATAACTGAATTCATTCCGATTGGTGAATCTGAATGTAGTGTTTACATGAACGCTAAACAAGTGATCAGTTGATGTGCGTTTTAACATTGCTAAGAAAATTCCCGCTCCTCCGTGAGAGATACGAAAACGGTGCGTCTCATAGGTGTCACTCATCAGTAATCACGCCACCGGCCTCGCGCCATTCTCTCGCGGCCCTCAGTCTTGTCCTACTCGCCACAGTAAACATAATGAATGGCGACTGTAGAACGCAAAAGCCGAATCCTGGACAGACTCATCACGGAGACTCACTAGTAGCCTAGACTTGTTGTTTAACTACTGCGCTCTGTTACCGGTAGGCGTGGCCTCTTAGGGCAGCGAAGCAAGTGCATTCTGGGAGTTGTTGTCTTTCATCCACATAAGCCAAAAATACATTTTCTTGTTTTTCTCAGTCTAGAAAGCTCCAAATTAAAAGATAATTTCACTTTTCTTCTAGATAAATTACCCATTTTAAATAAACATTCATCTTTCCAGAGGTAAAGTATCCCTTTAAACAAAAATAAAAATAAAATTACATATCATTTTCACACGAGATGGAAATGAGCAGCTGACACTGGCCTGACACAGAGAGCCACAGATAATGATTCCTGCTTTATTTTGACCAACCAGTGCTTAATTAAAGCCACGTAGCTTCTGTTTGCCGCGCTACAGTCGAACCCTCGGCTCAAGCTTATTCAAATGGCAGTCCCTAAGGGACAAATCCAAACTTGGGTGAGATGGCAAGCTGTTCTGCATCACTACGGCAACACCTGCTATTACAGGTTCCGTCTGCCAGTCAACCTGGCCCAACGGGGGGTGAGCGGACCACAAAAACATTTGTACCTACAAAATTCCTGATTAGCATACCTGTGGGAATAATGGACAGAGGGAAAAGGGGGGAGAGAGGAAAAAAAATTACCAAGATTTAGAGAGTCTTCACAGATTACACAAACAGGGTTTTTTTTTTTCATCGCAGTTTATCATGCAGCAGCAAACATAATTTCTGACATGATTGCAGGAAATTTCTGCGCATTGCCACTCCTGAGGTCTCGAAAACCTACTCCCCTAAGGGCACGGGAAATCATCGGTGCACATATGTAGAACACTGTGTCTTGAAAAGCACGTTAACAAGCCTTTTGCGGCCCGTTATTCAGATCATGGTTGGGAGCCGATGCTTTCCGAGCTGTCAGTTAGTTGGGATGAGCCCCTCACCTGACATTGTACAGTTACACTTGACTGGTCCTCATAACCACCGAAATCAAACTCTCATCAAGTAAGCCATTTCATTCTAAATAAGGTTTAGAATATACAAAACAGTCCAACCTGACACCCTCCCACTGCACATTTTTTTATGCAAGTCAAATGAATTCAAATCTACGACCTGTCATTTTTATGTCCACAATTTCACTAAATCAGTGTTTGTAAAGAAAGAATAAAAAAAAAAAGTTCACTGCATGCTTACAATGGTGATAAATGCTATGTATAAACAGATCATCAAGCTGGATCCGTGGCACAGTGGTACTGTAGCTGTTTTGTCCGGTGGGGATGCTGGTTCAAATTTAAACTGCGACATGTTTTATTCCCATTCTCCACTGCAATGCGGCAATTGTCATTGAGTGCTCTACCATGCAAATTCTCATTCTAATCAGTTCATTCAGTTACAAAATGATTAACTGATTCATATGAATGCTGTAATTTTAGAGAATCAGTTCATTCATGTCAGGCTCAAAAATGACTAAACCAGTATCATAAATGTTGCCCATATGGCTCTTAATTTTGTGAACTCGTGAACCAAATAAACTCTTGAAAAGATTTGACACAAACTAATGATATGGTCACAAATGGTCAATTCTCTCATTAATGTGCACATTATTGTGTCACGTTGTTTAAGGCTGGTTCACACGGGACGATTTTAAAATTGTCGGCCGATTTTCCAAACCTGAGAGACCCCACACACGGCGATAAAAAATCACGGGTCTAACAGCTTTGGTCGTACAGTGTGTGGTGCGCAGCCACACGGCAAAATCAACACATCACACACGAGCCGATTTGACTCCCGAGCATTCCCAGGTCAGATGGAAAATCTCGCAAAATCCCTCGAGATCAAACGTGATTTCAGAGTAAACAATCATGGCGGACGAAGAGGATGCAGTGGCGATAGTTTGTAGTTTGTTTTTAACCGACGTCCACCGGATTTTCAGGTGTATTAACACACCACACACGGCAGGAATATCTGATCAGATTATTTTATGATAATCGGAGCATCCTTAAGATTGTCGGAAGGGGTGAATCGGGGCTAAAATCGGCCTAATTATCCTGCCGTGTGAACCAGGCTTTAGTTAATGACTTTTATTAATGAACTTACTGTAAGTATGTTGTTCAGAAAACTCTTCAAAATAATTTAACTTTAGAAGATTTCAGATATAACACAAAAGTCAATAGTTTTATGATATGGCTTTCTACCCTGCAAATTCTCACCACAATCAGTACGTTTTTACGTTTAAAATAAAATAAAAAGGTACTGAGTCAAATTAGTGAATTAAGTTGTAAAAAATTATTCACTGATTTTAAAAAATCCTTTGCTGCATCTTTTTTCTTTCAAAATATTTAAGTTAACTGCAGACTGTCACTATATATTTCCATCTGATACAGTGTGTTTTGAGTATTAATACAGGTATTTTTATATAATTTACATATTTAAGTTCAACTCTGTCCATCATGACCCCTAATTGGAAATCTTTTGCCCAATAAATTTTTCTGACTAATCGAATCTGATCTATATTTAAAGGTACACTATGCAACTTTTTTTGTTATAAATCTATGAAATGTATATATATAATGAACGAGTACACCATGAATCTATCTTCCAAATAAATGTTTATATTCTGACTATTTTAGGCCGAGCGGGACGACAGCCTCTGCGGAGTAGCCCAGTATATGCGTGACTCGTCATAGACATAAACAAAGATAGCTTCGGCCACAATGTTCTTCCGCCAGACACTTTCAGTTTGTTCATTAACTGCTAGAGCTCCAAAAGATGCATAGTGTGCCTTTAAAGAGATATATTAAAAAATGAGTAGCCTATAGCTTTAAACGTAGCATAAAAGACTGACAAAAGAGGCAGAAATAGTAGCAGCTTTAGCACTTCCCCAAATATAAATAAAAAACAAACTAAATAAATCAGTTAAATCTCCGCACTCCTCCCTTCCACCCTCCTTGCTGCATCCCTGCCTGTTTTTCCAGAGAGGTGAGGACCGCCCTGTGCTCCTGAGAGAGAGGAAGCTCGCTGAGAGCGGCACGCTTCACTACAGAAACACCTGCTTTTGTTAGCTCACTACGCCACTTACTCTCACCCTCAGGGACGTGCCACGGGGAGGGAGGGGACTGAGGAGACACAAAGCAAACAATGTCTCTGAGCTCCATGTCATCTGGATCAGAAAACAGATCCACCCCCGCCTCAGAATACAGAAGGAACAGCAAAGTAGGCTAACAGTATTCAGACTTTTACCGATGTCAACTTGAAAGTTTCTTCTGTGTGAAACATCATTCTTTCCTTTTACATGGTTTTTCTAGACACAAACTTCATTAAAGGAATACTGCACTCATTACAATTTTCTTTCTCCTGGCCACTTTTGCAGTGCATGAGGACTGGTGCTGTTAAGCTCCGAAATGACTAAAAAGTGACACAAAAGAATCATAAAAGTGGTTCTTATTTGATCAAACATATATATTTTTTTTTTACTGGGCCAAATGATTCCTTGAAAAGATTCGACTCAAAACAATCATTCACTAATTAACATATGCATTATTGTTGTGTCACAATTTTCAGTTTATAATAACTTAAAGTATAAAAATCGTTTTTAACTTTTTAAGATTTCAGATACAGCACAAAAAGTCATATGAACCCCTTTTTATTATTTGTTATGGTACTTTTCATATAAAATTTAAGCTTGACACCCACAATCCTCATTCACTTGCATTGAATGGAAAAGAGTAGTCAGGGTATTCACCCAAATATGTAATGTTGTGTTCCACGGAAGAAAGATAAATGGGTTTGAAAATTCATGATAGTGAGTAAATAATGACAGATTTTTTAATTTTATTTTTTATTTTGGATGAACCATTCTTTTAATGACACAATGGTAAAATTGATGAACACCAGGCATTTTTCTCCTCTCTGTCATCCATTATGAGGGTCCCTGTAAATATGTTCCTAATAAAGGAGTTCATATGCAAGTATATTTTATGTTGTTTGGGAGAGAGTCGCTGTGTAATATTATGTGGTTTGGGTTGTAGCACTCATCCATATTTCACTCAGACCGCTGGGAATTGAGTGCTATGAATCCTATAACAGTCGAAATGTAACTGTCCTTTTAACACAATTTTATTCAAAGCACCACAACAATATGAGCTATAGGCAAAAAAATTAAGTTTCTCATTCACAGCATCCATGTAATCCAGGAGTGTTGCACATCTTTTTTTGCATAAGGGAAATGATGTGTCTTTTTTCCAGGCCTTATCTTTTCAGAATCAATCCATTATTCGTAGCTTATTTGAAAAAGCCTTGCATCATCAATGAAGAAAGGGTGTGCTGACAATGGCATTAATTACTTTATCTAAATTATTTCCAATTAACCTTACACACCACCTTACAAATAGAGTCTTGCCAGGCCACCCTGAATGATGCCTTCACAGACAGATTTCTAGAAAAGGGAAGAGAAGAAGAGAGAATGTTGAGTAGGGGAATTTCATGTAGAGAAAGATAAGACTGCCACTTAGTCTGAGGGCACTTGCTTTGATGACTACATATTACATTATGATTAATTAATTTCATATTGATATAAGTTTTAATTTAACACTGATTTGTGTGTTCTGGACATGGGACTTCCTCCTTTTTGATTAGATTTCAGGTATATTAAGAAAAGCATGCTGATTGCTAATTGTCAATGTAATGTGGGAGGATAGATCCTCTTTGCTGTCCTGTGAGGAGAAAAAAAACAGGCTCTATCTATTTCTATACTTTTCTTTTGAATAACCAATAATGTGCTTTTAAAATGTGAGCATTTAACAGTGCATTTATAAAATGTAGCTCTTTAAAATAGGAAAATTATTGATCAGTCATTCGACAAAGTGAAATGAAATACCTGGTGTGAATTTCATTTTATGTGTCTAGATTCAGTGAGTTCATTGACGCCGTTGGTGATCTCTGAGGAGGAAAAACACAGTCTATGCTGGAACTTTAAATGTTAATTATAATGCTGGCAGAAGAACTGAGAAGTTTGGAGCTTAATGATAAATAAAATGCAGCTGCAGTGAAGACTGCGTCTAGACCGTTACTGAAACAGCAAGACTTTCACAGGGAGAGAGAGAGTAAAGGAAAGTAAGAATGATAAAGAAAAGAGAAGACTACTACTAAATGAATGGAATATTTTTGATGATATTTTGATATATATATATATATATTTTAAATAACACTTTATTTTAAGGTGACGTAGTTACAAGTTCCTACATGCAATTACTATTGTAATAACAGTAAATTATGCATAATTACAAGTGACTAACCCTAAACCAAACCCTAACTGTAACTCTATAGTAAGTACATGTAGTTAATTAATTTGACAAAGTACTTATTTAAGTACCAAATTCTATCCATAATAGAACTTACAATTTTTTGGAATACATTTTATCTCAAATCTTTCCAGATATATTGACAGTGAATGAATAAACAGAACAAATAAATCCACAAATGAGATGGGTTTCAGTTAGAGTGCTCTAATCTGCCTTAAGACCTTCCTTTCCTTTCATTAATATGTACAAACTTCTGCCTCAAGTATAAAAACAAAATGTTCTGCGCTGCCAAACGGATGTATAATAACAATTTGAAAGTAAGACTTGAGATCTAACATGCAAACACACTTGTGAGTGTGTGAACGACCATCTCTTTATTAAACATGAGGCAAAGTTCCATACCTGTTTTTGGATCTAATTATATAAAGCAAAAAATAAAAATAAAGGGGGGGTTTGGGGGTATATTTATTTATTTATCTCAGAGCTCATGGTCTCTCATGGAAAAAGGGGGGAAAAACAGCCCCGCTCTCATCTCTTTTTGATGTGTTTGCCTTCACGGCTTCTGAGCGCCTTCTAATTCCATCTGGCCACAACAGAGGCGGTGGAATGGCAAGAAAAAGCATTTCCATATGTGCAAATTAGGAGCCTGCCTCCCCAAAACTGCAGCGCCATTCCTCTGAAGTAGATAGCACTGCGGAGAGCTGCCAAGTCCTCTAATGGCAATCAAGAGGAGAGTTCTTATTGGTCTGTGTCTACCTCCGGCTACAATAGTGCATTTTCATCCTGTAATTTCAGGTCTCTTTTAAAATGCAGAAATGACAGGGGGGAAAAGAATAATAAAGCATGCCACATAAAAACTTATATCACGAAACATTTTTTTTTGGTGTGTGTGTGTGCATATTTATATATATATATATATCATATTTAAAAAAAAAAATTCCGAATGACATCACTTGCACCGTTACGTTAAAGGTGCAGTATGTACAAACTGCAGTCGAATTCAAAATATCGGAGATCGCCACCTGCTCCTCAGACTGGACGGCGCTCACACGGGTTGCCAGTTTGCGCGCACGCAACAGGAACGAGCGCAGTGGACAGTGAAAATTGGCAAATTGGTAACGTGCAGTATCCCAGACCAAACCAATAACACATATTACAGCCTGGAAACGCACATTTCAAAGTAAAATAACTGGCTGTAGAAGTTTTTCAGAGAAACAAGTATATGCGAACTTAGCATGTTTCCTCAATATATGCAAACATATAATGGTATACTTATTAGTAGGGTGAAAAAGTTACATACAGCACCTTTAAAGTTTGGCTCCAATCTGTAACTCCCACTTTTCACTGACCAATCAATTCCTGACAGTCCTGCCCTAAATTTGGTTCTCGTTGAATATCTTTTTTTATTCAGAAACCTTAACTTTATAGAAATAAAGTGGGTTGGGACTGTCATTTCATTTGGGTTTTAAATGATTATATTATGTGGCATACGTCTCTTTATTAAACACAAGTGCACACTTAGTGTACTGCTTTATGTGCTGTTTAATTCTACAGATCTATGATTATGCAACACTTGTACGAGACTGGATTGCATACAGAAATTAGCTTGAACAGTGATATATAGAGCCCTACAGAGTAGAGATATCAGCACTTTATTAAAGTAGAAGACTAGTTTTTGATATGTCTCTTAGTGCGCAATCCAATGACAAGCGTGTGCTGCTCCCAAATGTACATCCGTCCTTCAGATATTTGTTTGTACACCAGTGCTTGCTTTCAATAATATCCTGGAGTGATGCCCTGGACAGGCGAAAAAAGATCCAGCTGGCTGACATCTCAGACAGGAGAAAATGCCTCTAGTAATAAACATACAGCAAAGGGCATTGTTTTATGGATGAAACCCACATGCAAAATCTCACACACACACACACACACACACACACACATTAAGTTTATGTAATATATTTAAATATGTAACTAACTACATTATCTGGACTTATTCTGCCTTCATTTACAATCTATAATGCTAGCCTTTATAACAAAAGAGAAAAACTACTTGCTGGCAGATACCACTCATTCATAGCTGTGTGTGTGTGTGTGTGTGTGTGTGTGTGTGTGTGTGCTCGTGTTTATATTACATTGTGGGGACCAAATGTCCCCACAAATATAGTAAAACCTGAAATCACCTACATTGTGTGGACCTGCCAGCGGTCCCCATGAGGAAAACAGCGTATAAATCACACTAAGTAATGTTTTTTGAAAATGTAAAAATGCGGAATGTCTCCTGTGATGGGTAGGTTTAGGGACAGGGGCAGTGTAAGGGGACAGAAAATACAGTTTGTACAGTATAAAAACCATTACGCCTATGGAGAGTCCCCACAAAGATAGCGAACCAGACATGTGTGTGTGTGTGTGTGTGTGTGTGTGTAATGTAAATGTAAAACCGCACCTTGGTCAACGAAATCACGACGCTCATCCTCCATTTTGTGGGAATCAAATCATACAACAGAGGATGCAAACAACATTTTGTTTTAATCTGGACAAACAGGAGAGTTATTTTACTTCCTATCCTTTAACATTAACGCTGTCAATAAATTAGAATTGTCAATCGCGGATAATCTTTTGTTTTTATTGTTGTTTTTTTAAGTAGCTGTATTCCTCATTTTGTTCTGGCCTTGTTGTTATTGTGTTTTTTTTTTTTAGCTCTTATATGATCTTTTAAACTTGCTAAACTTTGATAATCTTTAAATTCACCCATAAAAGAAATGGTAAATTACCTTATTTTTTATTCAATTGCTAGTTAATAAGAGTTTCTCCATGTTGTGCCCCAATATAGCAGTTTTATCAAAATTTAGTATCAATTTTAGAACTGCCTTAATGTTGAGCATTTTTATTTAATGTTAAGTAATAACTCTGAAACTTTTGAACCACAGAATAACACATAGGCCTATGGCAATAAGCACATTTGACACTGACCTGTAAGATAAGCTTATTAGGTTATCCAACGTAATTTTACCACAGTTGGCAACGTTGAATTGTTTGATATTATTATTAATATTCTTTGATGACTCACATCTTCATTTTTTGTTTCCTCAGAATTTTGGAGTCCTACATGTGACATGCAGAGATTGTGGCTCTTCTTACACATCCAGATCTAAGCTTTTAAAAGACTTCAGGTTGGTAAATGGACACAGGCACTTATATCCATATGCATTTCCTTACTGCCCATGCACTTTTAAAACATGGAATGCGTTGTGGTCCCACTTATGCAGGTTAACAAAGGTGCTGATGGACAGAATATTTACGCACAGGAGGCATGAGATGATCGAAGACATGCATTTCATCACTGAATTTAAGAACAGATAGCCAGCACTCTTCAGAGGTAAGTCTTTATAATGTAATGTCAGCTGTGATTAATTACTTGGATAGTTATTGTATGCAATTCCAAATTATAATTGAAGTCCTTTAGATGTAATTCAGGTTCATGTTTGTTTGTAATAATGTTGTATGTCTGTAAGTGCTGTTAAAGAAATACTGTAAGTGTTGGTGATAATATTGTAAAGACTGTCACAAATTTATCAGCAACCAACCTGATTTGTCCTTTTTGATGATTTCTGAACCCAACTCCTTATTTTTCAAAAAGACAGGAGGAACAACAGCACAGAAGATCAAAAGCATATCCTATCAGTTATGGATCTGGTATGTTCTGTTAAATTCATTATCATTTAAAATCTGACTACAATTCACTACAGATTCAAAGAATAGTTCACCCAAAGATGAAAATTCAGTCATTATTTACTCAGCTTCATGTCACTGAATCTCTTTTGTTTTTCGCTTTTCTGAACTAAAAAGGTGAATTATGGCCCGTTTGTCCTGCTCATTTCTGGCTATATAATAAAGCGTCATTGTAATGACAGAAATCAGCAGGACAAACAGGTCAAAATTCTATTTCCTAGGATGAAAAAAAGACTTTGGGAGTTTGAATGACATAATTTCAGAAATTTAAAAAAATCAGAATTTTTAGGTGAAGTATCCCTTGAAACTTAAGAACGTTAATATGTACATGATTCATTCTGTTTTAATTTCAGATCTTGTTTTTGGCTTTACCCTATTTCTCAGCAGCATCAGATTTGTGATTTGTGGGAACAGCTCAGGCATCCTATACTATATATATATATATATATATATATGTACATATTTATGTACATCATTTATATATATATATATATATATAAATTATGTACTTTTGGTTTAGAACCACAACCATTCGTTTTCTTGTACTGGTTCTCTGAATTTTCCTGATGCCGATAATTCTTTTTTCGGCTCTTATAGAAATAATAGTGGGATCATTTGTGTTAATTCTTCTGAACACTGCTTATTTGTCTCATTGTTCAGAATGACACCATTGGAAAAATGCATTCTGAAAGCACTTGCCGTTTACCTGGACGAGGGCCCCTAAAACCTTGTGAAGGAGTGCATGGTAAATTATTTAGATTTGTAAAAATTATTGTATGATTCTCTAAAGCCAACTATTAATTGATAATGTTGCACTGTTGGCTGTTACAGTACATCTGTTTCAATATCAACCATATTACATTCCTTTAAAGAATATGTTTTAATAATGTTTTTAACTATTGATAAATTGTTTGCTATCTGAAGTTTGATAAATCCTTTCACTTAAAGGCAACATGATTTTATTTTTAATTATTTATTTAATTAACAATGTTTCTTGAAAAGTGAAGGCAGACTTTACAGAGTAAATATGTTGTACATGTTCATGTTGGAAATGTTTGTAAAACTTGTAAAAAAAAAAAAAAGAAAGAAAAAGTTAATGTATTCATTGAATAAACTCATGAAACCTTGAAATGAAAATTTGAAAATTCATGAAATTTTTTTTTTTGGTTGAATGTAAAAATAAAAATTTTAGGATAGTTTAACTTAACTTTTTGGTTTTGGACAAACTTAAGACTGTTAACCTTATTCAACTAAATGGCATTGGATTAACCTTATGTAAATAACTTGGGTTTATTGAAACAAATAATGTTACGTTAATGCAACGTAACCCAGTTACGTTGAACCTGTTGACATAAAAAAGTTAATTAAAGCCAACATATAATTTTTTTGAGTGTATGCACATGCAAACACACGATTAAACACACAGACAAACAGAGCAGTGTACCCTCTCTACCGACTGAAGTGGAAGTCATTCTCCTCTCATCCTTTATTGATAGGCCAAGAGCTTCCATGTCTTTTGTGAGGGCAAAGAAAAAGGCTGAAACCTCACATATGTGCGAGCTTATTCTTTTCAAATTTGCAGGAATCCTAGAGATGGATTTGGATGTTCCTGAATGGCACGCACACACACACATTAATGCTAATAGCGTGCTTTCAGGGCTAATCTGAATGAAAGAATGGGAAGGTGGCCATCATGGCTTTCACTGAACAAACATGGGAAAGCTACTTGTCTATTGACCCCACACAAACACTCATTTTAAGTATTTTTCATTTACTGCTGATGAATGAATCACTGAAAATTACATACACAAACGTTATTGATGAATATTGGAAATTTGAGTGAATAACTTGCCTTTTTTTGTAGTCTAATGTACACTATCCATTCAGAATTAATAGTGACTTTTTTTTACATTTACATAATATTGGAACTGTATAAAATCTACATGTGCGCCAAATCGTCCATCACGGTACGTACAGTATGAGACAAACAACAGTAATTAAAGTTAACTGGAACAAAAACAGCAATGGAAAATGCCTTTGACAATCATCTTTAACGCACGTTTGTTTTTTCTCTCCACATGATTTTGTTCACGTCACAGTCTATATGTCACCTTCAGTGGGATGCAATGTAGAAAATTTCACTTTATTTTTGCAGTTGGATGCCAGAAAACCCGTAGACACTAAACATGAGAATTCACTCGCAGAGGAGAAGAAAAAGAAAAAAAAAAGTCACTTGATTGGTGACAAAAGATAACAAGAAGTGGCTGCAGGGTGCCTCCCAAACCCTTGCTGTCTCAGAGTGGTGTGAATCGACCCCATCTGGTTTCATCTCACATCCCCACTCAAGATGGTGCCTTTCCTGCAAAAGCCATAATAGTATATAGATATGAGAGACAAAATATCCCTGCCAGAGTCCCTGGTGACTTAAATCAGTATGGGATCCCTCTAGAGCTCTGTCTGTTCCCTGGCCAGAATTGCAGTACACTTTAAGTAGTCCAATTTAACGTGAGAAACCATGGGCACTGCACTCCCAGGGAAGGAGGCAAGTCTCTGTCCATCTGTGGCTTTGCTTCCTGTAGGGGCAGTATCAAGAGGAAGTCTCGGCGAGGTTTGCGAGACTTATTTGTTTTTGCTAAGAGGACCGAAGCATGGGGTTGCGATGGTATTAGTTTGTTTACCAATGCAAAGTTCTTTAATGTGATAATATTTTCGTATTAAAAGTGATAGTTCACCCAAAAAATTTAAATCTGACACCATGTCCTTCCAAACCTGTCTAACATTCTTTCTTCTGTGGAGCACAAAAGAAGAAAAACTGAACAATGTGGTAGTCACACTTCTAGATGCAATTCACCCTTTGCCAGGAGTTTGATTGACAGGCGATCTGACCAATCATTGACGTCTTTCCGCGGTTGAAACAACATACCTTCTTATATTCATTCACGTTTATTTTGTGCTATAACTAGCAGTAAAGAGGAAGATCACCATCGGTTCACATGTTGCTTGAATTGAGGCGCGATCTATCAAGACACATTAAAGAGTCACAAAACGTTTTTTATTGTTAATTTTTTTTTTTTAAACGAGACTTTCTTGACGAGCTGAGACTTTCTTGACAACTGCGCGTTGTCAGTGTCCTCTATGCTCCGAAATGTATTATTCACTGCGTGAGAACATTGACAATGTTTACATGTGCACCAATAATGTGATTTTTTTCCAATAATCATAGTAAAGACTTAATCGCAGTAAGATGACACAAGCAAACCTCTTCACTACCGTTTACATGCAAATTTCATTATTCTGATTATTCGCTATATGTTATTTTTATCTGCATTTTTTGCATACCCCACAGCACAACTGATGAACTCGCGTACAGTAGAAGTGTTACTGGCCACTGTTTTAATCTACACACATCAAATGCAAATCACATTTCAATGGGTGTATTGAAAGGTTATTCTGCGGCATGTATTTAATCGCAATATTGCCCAAATCCCATTATAATCTCATTATGATGCATGTAAACGTGTGGCGTGATAGCTCCATGGCTGGCACTGAAAACTTGTGGGACGTAGCAACAGTAACTAAGAGGAGCGGGTCTTTGCGAATGGTCAATTACAATCAATGGGAACCTCTAGTTTTAAAAAGAATGCAAATGAAAATATCTTGAAGCATATTTTAAAGCATCATAAAAGTAGTCACGCACTACAATCTAAGTTTTCTGAAGACCGAGTTTTCTAGTGTTCTAGCCTGTTAACTGTTGTGACTGGAAAACTCAAATTGATTCAAAATGAATCATTCAGTGAACTGATAAAAATATCAAACGCAAATGAATGATTCACTCATGCATCAAAGAAAGATATAGTCATATAGGTTTGAAATGACATTTTTTCATTAGTTAATTGAATGGGTCAAAGCTAAGTGGACATTTAGATGTCTTAGGCAAACTCTGTATTGAGGTAAGTTTTCAAAAGGTAATCTTTATATGAATCATAACTTGCATTTATGTTTGCCATAGACAGCATAAATCATGTGATTACCTTGATTATGTAAACAGGACAGAGGAAAAAATAGACCGGAGCTCTGCGGCACTGATGAGCAACAGATCCGGAATCAGCTATTGATGACAACCACCATGAGGACAGTGATGAAGATGATGAGGACAAAGATAGAGAGAGAGAGAGAAAGAAAGGTCTGAATGGTACTAGGCATTCTTCAAACATACAAATCACTCTTGCATGAATGTGGAAACAAGTAATATATTCTTACCAATAACAAGGAAATAAGCTGAATTTAATAGCAGCGTTGAGACTTAAAAAAATAAAATAAATTCACCATTCAAAGGTGACCACAAAAAGTAATTACAGACAAATTGGAGACCCATACAAGTTCCTGTCTTAGTATTCATGAAACTTTAATTGCAAGGAACAACCAGAGCCCAGTCACCCTGGTTTTGATCAAACACAAGTTTACACACTACACTACGTCCAAACATAAGAAATATAATATTATTAAAATTTGCAATTCCTGCAGTAAACCAATGCTTGCAGGGAATAAAAGAACAGTTACAGCTTTAGGTTTTATGTTTGCTAATCATCTTGATTTCTATTGGCTTTTGAGAATGAACACATATTGTGGACAGACTTTACAATGTAAAGATGGCCATAGATGGTTAAACATATGCAAGAATGACAAGACCGATCACTCTTTAGTATGCATAAACACAATTTAATATGTAATTATCACATTGACATTGTCACTGTTTGTATTCCATAGAAGTCAAAGACTTCAAACTTTAATATTAACATTTTTTAAAAACATTTATAAAGCATAAAAAAAAGAAAAAAAATATATAAAAACATTTTAAAAGTATAATGTATACACAAATATAACACAAATAGAATAAAAAAAATGGAAATAAAGTTTAATGCTTTAGGACAAGTACACTTAACTTTTGAAATAAATAGTGATACAATTATTTGGAACAAATAGATATTTGTTGTTGGCCATTTAATAATTGCAAAGGTGACCGTAGGCCTTATGGTGATAACTGCGAGGCAGTGCTGCCTCTAATTCTCCATTAGTGGATGAATTGCAATCTTTTGTGTAAAACAGAGGACTTTGATCTCTTAACCAAACTGGTTATTAGTCTTCTAAGCATTGATTTAAATAGTTTCTCCAGTGGTTAAACACATTGTGTTGTAATACTTTACTCTAATTGCTAATTTCTCTGTTATTAAATGTTATTCTAAAAAGTCAAACATTTATACCACAGTGTCATTTCCATCACATCTCATTTTTTGTATTTTGTTTAATAGAATTCTGAATTTGAATAACGTTTTAAACATTAAATTAACAAATCACTTGGTAGGAAATTTTACACAATACAAATATACAGTTTTTTTTTCTTAACTGACACTGTGGTCTCATTAGTAGCCAAGTGTTTTAACATTTGATTAATAATAAATAAATAAATAAAAATGATAGTAGCCACAATGTTGCTCATGATGCAAAGATGGACTGTTATATTTTGTGTAAAAAAAAAAAATTTAATAGATAATAAAATAAATAGAATAATAATACATATCTAAATAAATAGAACCTAAATAAAATCTATACATAAAATGCATTTAAAAAGTAGGAAAAAAAATAAAATAAAGCCCTATAAAAAGTTTCCAAAATTTACTCTGATCTCGATATAGCAAAAGTAAAACAGCTGAAATCTCTAAATCAACCCTTGCAACATAAAAGTGCATGTAGTTAAAGAAACACTGAATAATAAAATGGACTATGAAAGACAAGTTACAAAAGTACACGCAAACAATTGGGGATAAAACACTGTTCAGTAATCATTCTTGTTTTTCTGCTGTTAGTCAAGAATATCTCCCACCTCCATCAGTGGAAGCGCTGAGGAGCAGAAGACCCTGCAGGTCCAAATGAACTGTTTTAGTCAGAGAGAGAGGCAGTGTATTCCTGGCTCTGTGCTCTGTGTGAGGTGTTAACCAAGTGAGAAGCGCGGGGACTCGCTGGGCGCCTGGCCCGCCTCCACGCACACCCACCACTTCATATCTTCATCTGATGTGTCAATCCCCAGACTGGCCTGGCAGGAGAGAGTGAGGAAAGGGTCACTAGAGATCACAGATGCCACCCTGTTCCTCTCTCCCTCTCTCGGTTTTATTTTTTCTCTAAGTTTGATAAGGATCAAATGGAGTTGAAAAACAAGCACTTCGAGGAGCATTCGGAAACTGAAACTAAACTCTAACGGAGTGGGAGTGCAAGTGTAGGGTGGGATGTTAAATAACTCGTTGATGGTACGTGCCACGCAGGTACAGTAGCTTGTTATGCTATGAAATTGGCATACACAAATTTTTTTTATTTTCCTTCTCAAGGTTTCAGGTCATGTGAGCTTCCGAAGTATTAAGAAACAAGCGGCAGTTTTTACGCTCTGCCAATACAATAACTTCCATTATGATACCAATTTCAAGAAAATATATAAATAAAATAATCTTCCCACCAGCAGTCGAACAAATGCGAGCGATACGAACCAAGACATCTCTCTGTCCTTTAAAGCAATGATATGAATAATAACAGTAATGATGTCTAACGTGGGAGGAGATGGTTAGCACAGTCGAGGAAAATAATGAGTTTTAATGCCAATGCTAATGGGCAAAAAATAGATCCCTTTCTTTCAAAGGAAGAGGAGCGTTTAAGAGCTCTCATCCAGCGCTACCCTTGTGATAATAGCCACACTACCACATGTCTCTGTGTCCTGAAGAAGAAAAAAAAATAAGAAAAAAATATACTTGTTAGACTTCTTAACGTGCTTTGCGTGTTTTGAATTTGAGGATGCTGTCGTTCTGTTTTTGCCATCTGTTTGGCTCATTATGGGACATATAAATACTAAAATATTTGAAATTGTCATAATTTTAGGAAACTTCCACCACCTGTGCAGGCTTTGAAGTTTGTGTGCCGTGTTATTTCCACACTGTACTTTCCCCCTTTTACAACTCTGCCATGTTCCATAATTTTTGCATTTAAATAGATTAACATAATTGGTTTTCTAAACTAGAAAGAAAGAAAGAAAGAAAGATAGATTGATTACATCAAAGATGAAACATCTATCTATCTATCTATCTATCTATCTAGCCACCAGCTTCTATGGAAAGCATTTTGACGTCTTCTCGACTGCTCACTGACCTTCATGATCTGGTCATCGAGGACATATGCTAGGTCATCTTTCAGAAGCTGGTGGCTGGAACTTGAACTTGGTACATTGTTTGGTGTCAGAGAGCCCCTCTGGGAGGCTTGTATCAAACACAGCCTTCCTCCTTTATCCGATAAATGGCCTCCTCATATTCTTACTCCTTCAGAAATGCTTCCTCTTAAACACATTACTCGAGCCAGGTTTTATAAATTATGAATCATTTGATACAGACTAAAGAGTTGTAATGTTCACATAGATAAAACACAGTCAGATGACTACAGAATTGTAAGGTTTAAAAAGACGACAATGATTGTGTTCTGTGCGACAATTACCAAAAATGTATTAGATTAAAAAAAAGTTGATGTATAAGCCATTTTCCTCATGAGGACATAAAAAGGTTAAAAAAAATATTTGTATAACTATCTTTGTGTAACATAGGATACGTAGAACGTAGGGTTTACCATGCAAACACACTCACTCACACACACACACACACACACACACACACACACACACACACACACACACACACCTCTGTGCACACTCATTATGGGTTTCCGGAATTCCGGAATGTTTTTTCAGAATTTCCATAGATGTAATGATTTTTATACTATACTAACTGTATCTTCTATTCCATAACCATAACCCTATAAACAACCCTCACAAAATACCTTCTGCATTTTTGCATTTTCAAAAAACATTTTTAGTATTATTTATAACCTAATTTCCTCAGTGGGACCCAAAAAATGCCGCCTCAAGGTCAAAAATGTCTGCTATTACTATCTTTGCGGGTTTTCAGCCCCTAACGTTAGGTTAGCAGGACCACACACACACATGCGCACAATATGTGTAATAATATGCACAGAAATAAATATAATTATATAAATTATAATAAAATTGTTAAAAGTTATGCTAAAAGTTTAGTTCCAGAAGTAAGGTAAATGCCAAAAACAGTTTCAAAGTCAGATCAAGTTAAATGACAGGACACAGATGCTTTGGAAATGGAAAGTGTCGTCTTGAAAACAGCACAACAGCCTGTCCTTCTTCACCTCATTCCTGAGGTGTTACCCCACGGAAAAAGAAGTATCTCTTTCCGCAATGTCCCCCATGTGGTGTCAATCTCCCTTCTGTGTACCACAGTATGCTAATCGCATTCAGGTCATTATTTCATAATAAACAAGGTTTACATTTACAAGATTGGCGCCCAGTGCCACCTATTAACCTTCAATATTTTTTAAAATGAGGTATTACGGGATTCTGGTCCCCCTGTGTCCTCATTATAGTTCATCATCCAGCTTATAGTTCATCACTTAACATCAGTGCATTGCTTATGTACCAAGAAGAGGTCCAGGGTAGGAAGTTCAGAAGCCTGTGCACCTTGTTGTTTCGCAATCTTAAATATTTATAATTCACTGTAAATTTATTGAAATTGTCCTGAAACTGTCAATACTGAACTTTCCATTTCAAGAATCTCAATTTGTCAAATGTCACTTAGACATTTAGAAAAAAAATTATAATTCTGCACTAGAATATAGCAGTATGAACTATTACGATGAGGTTAAATAATAACGTTTTTTTTACATGACTAACATTTTTATTCTTAAAGAGCTACGGTGAAAGAAATGGTTGCAAAGTACAAATATCCTATACAGTCTTTTGATCAATATTAAGCCATAAAGCCACATGTGCAATAATTATAGAAAAAAAAGAAACTTTTTAAAAATAGTTTTAGATACTTGCTCTTCTAATTATTAAAGTTAAAACAAACCGAACGGTCACAGACCAGCGAGCCATCTGACACCTCTACGACACTTACTTTTTCTGATACTTTTGTTCTAAGAAATACTAGATCATCATTTACATTTTTAAATCTGCATTTTTCATATGGATTGCGTCATTTTCTAATTTTAATATCAGTGTTATTTCCCATGACACCTTTTGTCTTATTATACATTATGAATTTCTCTCTCTCCCTCTGCTCTAATCCCTGTGCCTACACCACGCTTATGAGCTGAAATATTTTATCAGGTGGAGGCCGCAGTCAAAGTTATCATTTTAATCTTATTTCAATAAAAAAAATAATCTCTCTTCTCCTGGGTTTGACAGCAGCTAATGGTTTTTGGTTATCGTAAAGGAAACTTTGAAGACTGTGACTGGGGGGAAAAAAAGAAAAGCAAAGTGTGTTGTGTATTTTTCCAAAGCCTATTCATAAAACATGAGCCAGAAATGATACAGGTAGGATTTCTGAAGTAAACCTCAGTCACATGAGCATGACTCTGTTAGGTCATTCCCAGCAACCCGCGGGGCTTTAAAAAGTAGCACAAAACTACGTTCCAGTTGGAACGGTATTTATATATATTTTTTACATTTAAACAAATAAAACTCCATAATGTTGATTCAACCTTCCTCCTCATACTGTATGTTAATTAAACAATAACCAATAATACTTTATGCAAAATATTTGTAGAATTTCATTATTTATGTTTAATGGAATAAGCTCTGTTGTGAATAACATGTTTAATTACAAAATGCCATTTGAACAGTCAGTCAGTACATAAACTGATGTAGGTCTCACAAAACAAATGTACACATTACTACTGATTCACAGTTCATTTAGAATCGAACTTACCAGAAAATTACTAGTGGTTTACAGAGGGATGCTGTGTCGGAAACCAAATTTCTTCCTACTGTATAGTATGCGGAAAACAGTAAGCCAGAGTAGTACGTCTGAATAGTATTTGAAAAACAGTGGGCTGAAAGTACTTCTTCCACCGAGTAGTGATGCAACGATCATGATTTTTCAAGCAAATTGGCCGATACCAGTTGCTGATTTTTTTAAATTTGTTTAACAGCACAATGTGTAATTTTCGCTGCTATAGAATATTTCACTGTTCATATTCAGTAACATGACGGTGCTCCAAGTTTTGAAACAGATTGGTGCTATTACCTTTGGTCGCTGAAACTGTTTTTCTGCAGTGTTTACTTCATTTTGTTCGGTGTCTTCTTTACTGAAGCCAAAATATGTCCAAACGCGGACACTGCGTTTTTTTTTTTTTTTGTACAAGCTGCTCCTGTTTAAAGTTCCAATTTTGGTTTCAATATCTTTTTGATTAATCGCCCTGCCCTAATGTGCAGTGTCTTGGCCACACGAGCGCTTGAATGTACGCAAGAGATTAAAATATTAGTCAGTTTGTTCGAAGCGTTTTTTTCCTGTAGATTTTTATTCGTCATCATTGTATGCTCCAGAGTGTATCCTAAAATATGGCGACCAACCACTACCCAGAAGGCAATGCGTAATAACGTAGATTCCCATTAACTATATTTTGAGCATCGCGAACAGTGAGCTGTGGCTGGTACAGTATTTGCTCAGCTGGCACGTCTGTTTCTCTTTTTTGTGTCCGTCTTCAGTGTATCCCGTCTCCTGCCTGTGTCAACGTCCTGTTTACAGACTTCGTAATATTTCCACACACATGATATTTTGGGAAATGATTGCAATGCAGTTTGTCCGCAAGTCCGAAATAGAAATCTGCCTAAATAAATTGAAAAGTATTGGCCATAAATTGGAACCGAATGGTTTTTGCTCCAAACACACAATAGGCAACCGGTCGGTTTCGAATTATGTCCGGTCGAACAGATTCTAAAGTGCGCAATCAATGGACACTTCACTATCCCATGAGGCTAACATGGCGAACATACCGAATGTAGTACGACAATTTCATTCATACTACACACATTCATACTATATAGAACGTACTGTACTTGTTTAACGGTCGCAAAGTAAGTTTCAAACCAACTGTAGTACCTACTATATAGTATGCAAATCTTTTGCAAAACTGACAACTTCGCTCGTCTCATGCTGTATTCATTGTTAACACTAACAAGATGAGATCTGATAACTGCTTAAAGACGCATGAAGCTTTATCAAAAAACGATAGATTTTAAAATACTGTCGCACATTTTATTTTTCACACTTATAAGCATTGTAGACTAAAGCCCTGATAATCTAATCAGACAACGTGACAATTCATTAAATCTATAAAACATCATGAAATATCAAATTCATGCTAAATATGCTAACATGGCATTGGGGTCTCTAAGCCAACACAACATGAGGGTTAAATAAATTAAACTATTATTCAATTTAAGAAAGAATTGTGTGATTCTATTTATCTGTTTGTTTGTTTGTTTTGTGATGTTCTTTTGTCCTTTTTTCTCTTTTGAATATGTGTTTTCTGTTTATTATTAGCTGACTCTGTGCTTCATCATTCTGCAAAAATTCATATCTGCTGAACATAAGGGAGAGAAACAGTGGGGAATCAATCTTTTGTGCTTGGCCAGATAAACACAAGACACAATCAGAGGGAGGAAAAGAGACAGAAAGGAGAAGGCCTCATCCTGCCGGTGATGGATAGCTAGAGTAAAAGTGTCAGGATGGTATTATGTAAATTAAGGAGGCATCCGAGCATCGCCTTGATGATTATGGGAGAAGTGAATGATGTTTGCGCTCCCCAGGCACTTTGCTGTGCCTTGTTATTTTTTTCGCTCCCTTCAAGCCACCCCTCGGATGCATTCGGCCTGACCCCCTGGACGGAGGGGAGGGGAATCTCCCGGGAACACACTCCAAAAAATCGGAAAAGACATCTGTTTCATTTACTAAACAAATTATCTGCCAGGATTTCTCACCTAATGGGCATGGGGAATGGAGTGCAGACTCCGAACACACATGAAACAGGAAGCAGAAGGGCGGCCCACTGCTAATGACGCCTGCTCTCCTGACCTCATCCTGGCCTCTTGCCGCCTTTGCCCGGTGTTACATCTACAACTGACAATGATAACCAGGAATTCTAGAATCATCTGTCTGGGATTTGAACAGCGTCTGAAAATGTAAAGGATGTCTAATCCAAAGGGAATATTGGGACTAATGCTGCATTAGTTATAGCAGGGTCATCTTTTTAAAGTATATGAAAAGCCAAATATTATGAAGACCTTAACTTTCAGTTTATCCACTATTTTGTAAAGGTCTTTAAGCATTCTTTCCTTTTCAATGCATGTAACACAAAAGGTATTTTCTTTTGAGCTAGAGTTTTATTTTAAATAAAGCAGTAACATATTACTTTTTCAAATGTTTTTTATAAACTTTTGCTATATCACTCCAGTTCCAAAGCCCTTTCAGCTGTATTCATCACCATACAACTTTCACATCATGCTACAAGGACATGAAGCTAAATGCATTGCTCAAGAATTTGAACCGAAATATTCCACTCTGAAAATAATGAGATACTACACTATAATATTACTATTACTATATATTTTAATTTATACATGCTTAACTTTATTCAACCACTTTAAGTGCTTTACTGTCTGAAATATGGATTGATCTACATATCCCTACTTAGCCTACATTACTTTAGACTTATTGTTCATTCAATAGATGATTATGTCTGTTAAATTCTATAATATGCATTTGGCTCTTCCATGAATCATCCTTGCAAAAAAAAATATCCCTGATTTTGACCTTCACACACAATGCTGAATTAAAGATTACAGAGCCATACATGTACATTTCTGAGTATCACATTCTTAAAATTTTACAAATAAAAATATTCACAGTAGATAAAATGAGCATTTTAAATAATATTGTGGGTTCAATAAAACCCCAATCACAAAAAAAAAATTACTACAAAAAATGATTTCTTAAAAAAAAAAAAAAAAAGTATTTTCCTTTAATAATAAAAAAAGCTAAAATCTAGGTTACAGTGAAGGTTATGTTACATACATGTTAAAATACTTAGTTTCACACATGCTTTTAGTTTCTGTGTAGATATAGAATATCTACTTTTAACTTAGCTGCAGTGACAATGAAACAGTAAAAATTATGAAGACATACCTTAAGTGATTTTATACTATTCTAACTTGCTTTCTGCTTTTAAATTCTCAAAAACCTCACTGTAACTTTAAAGATAACAAAGAATGAGTGTAAATTATTGTTTGTGGTAAATTGAAATAATTGTATTAAACCTGCAGAATATTAATCTACAAACATATGTGAGCAGCATGATTTTGAGAATTTTTTTTCTGGCTTTTTTACTCCCATTAAAATGTTGCTTTTTGAAAATTGTTCCCATTTAAGTGTTCCAACATTCAAGTTCAAGAATGACACCAATATCTGATTGTGTTCTATGGTATCATGGCAACATATGTCAAGTCGCATTCATCCCCCTGTTTTAGTGTATCTGTCAATTTTGGGCTGACATGAGAACAGAAAGAGAGAGAGAGAGAGAGAGAGAGAGAGAGAGAGAGAGAGCGTCCGGTCACATCTAGGATTCTAATAACCCTTTCTCCATAACCCAACTCTGCCCTTCCATGTTAACATACTGTGAACTGAGCCCAAGTGACAAAATCAATCCATCACGGCCATGCTGTCGACACAAAGAGGGACAGAGGAGCTAACAGAAATTGATGACATCCCTGCTCGAATTTTACACCGTTTCGGCCACAGCGGCGATTGAAACAGACAAAGATTTATAGTCCGACCCGTGCCGCTGCTACCCTTGATTGCCTCTTTTTTTCCCTGAAAGGCTTTTCTGCATATTTATTCCCAAGCTCATCAGGACCTCAGAGAGGCATTAGAGTGACAATCTTATTCCACCTATGGCGTAGCAGCATCTGGGAATTTGCATCTCTCGCTGCATAAAAGACTAATGCTCTCCTGCCCCTCAGTAGCTTCTGTACCGCTTTTATTCGTTAATTATGACTTTTATCCGTCCGTCGTTTGCTCACAGCTCTTATTTGTGTGTCTCACTGTGTAATTTAGAGAATAATTCACACTGGTGAGAGCTGATCTCACTGTCTGTTTAGCTGGCACTGCGAGTGGGATTATAGCCGGCGGGCGCTGGCTCGATTAGTTCTTGTTGCGTTGTTTTTGTTGGTGAGACAAACCTTTCTCATTGGTATTATTGTGTTTGAAAGATGTTTGTGGTGACAACATGTTTGGCTCTTAAAATGCTCCATTTATCTCTCTCTCTCTCTCTCTGTGTCTGTGTCTGTGTGTGTGTGTGTGTGTGTGTGTGTGTGTGTGTTTCTCCGTTTCGCAGACCTGCCCAGCGTCATGCATTGAAGGTTTTACGAGTACTTATGGAAAATATAAATTTCATCGATATTACTGGCTAGAAACAAATGCTTCTCATCACAAGCATCGTAAAAACGAACACAGCAGTTAGCGAGACAGGAAACTGATTATAATAATTCAAATGTGATGAATAACTTTCATCAAACATCTAGCGCGAGCGTCTCTAGATGGAGGTTCCACATCTCTGAGTATCCATTACAAATGTGCTGTGAAATGGAAGGAAACAGGACCTTGCGCCTCTTTGTGCATACCATAAACATGTATTACGCCAAAAATGTTCATATTAAACACAGAAATGGCTGATGAACTCTACAGACACTGTCAAGAAAATGTAATACCACCACACCGTCACACACACCGCCCACGAATAGTCCAAAAAAAATCAGAACTGTATGGCTGCATCAGAACATTTCAATAAGTCAGAATGCTTTCAGTGAATTCTCCATCATATTTTATGGCATGAATTGTGATTTATTAAGTATAGTATGTAATTGCTTCTGCTTAACAAGGTGCAGCCTGTGGAAAGTAGAGAACAATTGTATTATAAAACATGAGCTGAGAAGCACTGAGATAATAAGATGGTTGTTTTCCATAATCTGTACCTTCAGTGTAATTGTGTTCCTTAAGATGTTTCTCGATGAACTTGAAATTCCTTTGAAATGTGAATGTGACTAGATTTTCATTTCTCTTTGGAGCAATGGTCAGTTTCCAAATTCAACGTTAGAGCTCACAGTACACCTTTATGTCAGCAATGGTAATTCAAAATTCTCTTTACTTCATTTGAATGAGGTTTCAAGAAATCGTTCTTTAATTTCAAAAACTTGCACAGAATAAATCAAAGGCTGCAGAAACGGGCTTGAAAAGGCTTATTGGAAATATACCGTCAAACTGGAGTAACATTACTTAAATTTGTACTCATTGACCATTTTTGAAATCCTAATGTCAAGTCAAGTCAAGTCAAGTATATTTATATAGCGCTTTTCACAATACAGATTGTATCAAAGCAGCTTCACAGTATCAATCAAAACAACATAACAATGTTTGTTTATTAGTGGAAAACAATAAAATAAAAAAGACATCCAAGTTTGGAAGGGCTGATCAATGTTATTAATGATTGGTTAATTAATTTGAATATCCCCAACTGAGCAAGCCAAAGGCAACAGTGGCAAGGAACCGAAAAACTCCATCAAGTGACCCAGTGGTGTCCTGAAACTCCATCAAGTAACCCAATGGAGAAAAAAAAAAACCTTGGGAGAACCCAGGCTCAGTCGGGGGCCAGTTCTCCTCTGGCTTTTATGAACTATAGAGGCCGGATTTACAGTAACTGTAAGTTTTAAAATTTTATATGAATGCCTGGCTGAAGAGATGCGTCTTTAGTCTAGTTTTAAACTGGGAGAGCGAGTCTGAGCAACGAACAATATCAGGAAGGCTATTCCAGAGCTTCGGAGCTAAATGTGAAAATGCTCTCCCTCCTTTGGTGGATCTGGATATCCTAGGTATGACCAGAAGCCTCGAATTTAGTGATCTTAAAGAGCGCGATGGATTATAGGGCGATAGAAGGTCCGTTAAATAGACTGGAGCTAAACCATTTAGGGCTTTATAGGTCAGTAGCAATACCTTGTAATTAATACGGAACTTTATAGGTAACCAATGAAGTGATGATAAAATCGGTGTTATATGATCATATTTTCTTGATCTAGTAAGAACTCTAGCGGCTGCATTTTGGACTAACTGTAGCTTGTTTATTGAGGATGCAGGACAACCAGCTAATAAAGCATTACAATAATCTAGTCTCGAGGTCATGAATGCATGAACTAACTTTTCTGCATCAGAGACTGATAGCATATTACGTAGTTTAGCAATGTTTCTAAGGTGGAAAAAGGCTGTTTTTGTAACATATGAAATATGCTTTTCAAAAGACAGGTTGCAGTCTAATATAACACCCAGGTCTTTTACAGTAGAGGATAAAGTAACAGGGCATCCTACTATGTTAAAGTAGTGTTGTGAGAGGTTTTGTGGACGGTTTTTAGAACCGATAAGTATTACTTCTGTCTTGTCTGGATTTAATAAAAGAAAATTACGCGTCATCCGATCTTTTATATCTTTAACACAGTCTGTCAATTTGGATAATTTAGCGTGTTCATCTGGCCGTGATGAAATATATATTTGAGTGTCATCGGCGTAACAATGGAAACTAATTCCATGTTTCCTTATAATATTACCATGTTAATTATATTAATATTAATGTGGCCAAACTTGTATTGCAAAATTTAAAAGTAAATAATTTTAGAAGTGCACATTGCACAAAAATGCTTAGAAGTGCCAGTTCTGAAATGAAATCGCTGAATAGGCAAATTGCACATTTTTATTGCCTTGGTGACATCATCATAGCAATAGTCTTCATGCCGTTGGACATTTCCATTTCCAATGCAAGTATCATTTTACCTTTGCTAAATCTCCCCATTAATACTGCCAAAGTGTGACGTATACCCATCGCACAGTTGATTAGGAAAAAAAAAAAGTATGTTTTATGTAGCTTTGGGTGCCTGACTGAAGAGCCTATTAGACTGCGGTTAGTGATGTTGGCACAGGAGGCCTGCATTGTGCAGATCAAACCATCCCTCCCCCTTTTGACACAGTCTGTTTCCTGAGGAGCCCCTCTCTCCTCTCTCAGCCACAACTCCCATGTGGGCGCCAGTCAAACACGCTGGCCCCCCATCACAGCATCTGCATCCTGTGCAATTTGTCATTGGCCCGTCTTTGCATTGCCATTGGCTGTTGCCGAGCAACCTGCCCGTCTCACAGACTATTTCCCATGATAAATTAGCTGGGCTGTTACTATGCCAACCAAATTTGTTACTTAATTAAACTGATTCAGATCACAATTGGCTGGAGGGGGTAAGGAATTGGGGCACACTTTGTAGCAGCACAGCCTGCTCTCACACACCGGGGCCACAGAAACATGGAAAACGACTTTTACAAAGCAGCAAATATGATTTAATGCAGTTAAGAGTGAGTCTGTATGATCACAAGACTTTTCCTGCACAATTAAATATTACAAGAAACAGTACTGCATAGTGCATACCAATATTAAAAAATGGAACAACATGTACTTTATATGCAATTATGTTATGAAATGTGTTAGAAGTAATGCATTTGAAGTAAATTACCTTAAACACAAACACACACACACACACACAAATATATTTATATTGATGATATTATTAATATTAATAATATTGACGAAAAAATTTCATGGATCAAATAAACTGTGCAGTCTAAATCTAACAAAAATATATTCTATTGATGCAACAATAACTGATGTAGAGAGTTCGATTCAGACATATTAAATATTTTTTTACTTGACTAAAACCACAAAATTAAAAACCACACACATGCAACACATTTTTTTTTTTTAGGTTACTTGACAAAACATTCTTACTAAATGCCAAATCTCTGAGTCCAAATGCTGTAGTAGATTCTCAGTGCCAATATTCGGGCCTTGCCATCTTGCCTTTTTATTAGTTTATTGAGAAAGAAACGAAACAGCGAAGCAATTTGGTTATGCGTGCAAGAGGGCAGAGGGAAGAATGGAGGCATGTAATCCCCTTAATTTGGAACATCACACCTTCAGCATTTGCCTGTATTGGAAAGGGGCTCTTATCCAATCCCACCTCTGTTTCTGGCTATTCTTATTTCCATACATCCTGACAAAACCATTTTGTCCCATCTGATTGGGTCTATTTGCATCAGACACCTTTTCTGCATATAGATTGATGGGTTTAATCAGTGAATCAGGGAGACCGTTCAAACATCAATCACTGTCACTGCTGTCTTTCTGTCTCTCTGCAGCCAGGCCTTGATTTTCTGCTCAGATTCATCCGAAACGCACGCAAATGTAACGAAGAACTAAGGAGAAACGATTTGAGAAGAGACCAATAACTTATCGGCGGCTCACGTTGAGGCCTTTTCTCGCTCTTGGTCCGCCGCCCCTCTCGTTCAAGCCCTTCTAGTTTCACGTCAAGGCTAGTTTCACTCGGCGGTTTGCGGAGAAAGAAGAGAAGTGAAGTCTCTCCACCTGTCTGCTCATTTGTAAAGAACACCCCAGATGGCTAACACCTCACCAAATGAAAATATAGAAATAAAATCAAATGCTTCCTAAAAATACCCTCTCTGATTATCTTCTTTGGGAAAAACAGATTTGTTTTTCCTCTTCAACAGATATCATTTACCTTTCTGGGGCAGATCTGGAGAAGAATGGACACTAAATGCAGCGATATGACCCTTTGAATATGTAAAAAAAACAAAAACATTTATTTATAGAAAAAGACTACTGTACAGCAAACTCTTGGGTAATGTCTGCACCATACAGCACCACCAAACGAAATAGCAGAAAAAAAACAATTGCTTCCAAACAGATTTCCAACATTATCCTGTATCCTAAAGTTTGAACTCAAGTGAAAAAAATTACCATTAGATATATACCATATAAAATTGTTTCTCTAAAATATGGAAGCCTGTTTCTGCCTCAGAGTAAAACATAATGTATGGTAGGGCTTAATATTTCAGTGTGATTTTATTTCTCCCAATTTGACTAAATATCTCCCAATTTGCAAGGTTTAATTTCACAATTTCAAATGTTTTTCTTGTAATTGTAACTTTGTATCTCATAATATGACTTTACTTACATTCGCACAATTATTTTATTATTTTTAACTCTGATGCATATTATTTCCTTTTTACATATCTCCACCATTGGTCTGGCATGCAGTTCCTACAACCCCTACACATCGATGCTCACCCATTCTCTGCCATTGGCCCAATACTCTCCTGATCCTGAATCAGGTCTTTGAAAGCCCTCAAGAGGCTCAGCGGTTGCACATGCCTTTGCATCTTCTGCATGGGCTAGTCAACCGGCTCACCTTTGGCTCTTACCGAATTAATCAAACTGCCCTTGGTCCTCTAATTGGATGACAGTCATTCTCCTGCCCCATGCGCCGAAGCTGTGCGTATTCAAGGGGGAATGTGGGGATTCCTCTGTATTTTCATGTATTCTTCGCACCTTTCACCTCATCTACGTCTCAGTCTCCACCAGCCCCCATTCTGACCCCTCATTTTTTCTCCATCTCTTGCATTTGAGGTGGAGCTCTATGGAAAAAGGAGTGGTATCAGGTCATTGGGGCACCTATTTTCCTCACATGTGATTTTTCGTCTGTCTTAAGCACGTGCAGGGATGTAGGGGGTCTCTAATGTACAGCATGTTGCAGCAGAGCAGTCAAGGAGGTTATGGTGTACACTTCATCCTGGGAGAAGCGTGTGAGCGAGAGAGACAACCTGTCTTCCACACTGACGCCTCCTTTCCGACAGCCATTTGCATCCCCTTAGAGGTCACACACTTGTCTGTGGAGGACGAATCGAAGACAAGCAGACAGATCACTTTCACTAACATAATCGTGTTTGTTATGGCTGAACGATTGAGACATATGCTTCCAAGATGCAAAATGGGATGCTCGTGTTTTTATGCAGGGCACAATTGACAGAGTCTCTATCAAAATGAAAAAAGACACTACTGTCTAGGTTTCAGAACGTGGTATACTCTTATGTATGTATATCCAGTGGCCCCAAAAGCCCACTGTGCATTAGCACAGACTATGGGACCACTAAATGAGAATTAGCTCTTACCTTTATCGGAAATATAGAGAGTGTTTCAAGAACTCTGATGTATAATGTCAAAGAAAAAAAAAACGCTTTATGTTTGGAAGCATGACATGCTTTTCGCCTGGCGCCCTTGGTACAAGACACAATATGACAAAAAGTGATTAAATGAAATGTAACAAATAATGGAACATTACCTATACAACAATGAGCTAAAGTAAATAAACAAATAAATAAAGCAAGCAAGCTGATAATGACTTCGTAGTCAGGAGTCAACAATTTTTTTAGCATGTGAGGGGTCCTGGGTTCATTGAAAAGCAAATTTCTATAAAACAAGCAAAACTGACATCCAGATATCTGTCATCAGTAATCACAATGCACAATTACATTTTTAGTGATATTTTAATGTTAATATTTTTCCAATATTAACATATATGAACATACTGTATATAATGATTTTTGGGTAACCTATACCTTTAAAAGCAAATCATTAACAGAAACTGTGTACTGGACAAGCCAAATGTAGAAATTTCTGCTTATTTAACATTTTAGACAAAAGGTAAAAAATTTTACATTCTAAAAAATTTAAAAACCAATCTAAATAGGTACATGCCTGACTGGGCCTGTTGTTTCTGTGCCCACATAGTCTATTTCATCGTATAATTCTATGCTAACCCAACAGGCTTTTTTATTTATTTATTTTTTTAGGTACAGTATGGCATGGGTGGTGCTAAGCAGAAGGTGGGATTTACATCTGTCACTGTCACTCAGGACAACCACAACTAATTATACTCTGGCCTAGTCCTGGCCACAACAAGCCTGGATCATAACCAGACCTCACTGAACAGCTTAAGACAAGCTACAAATAGGCAAGCACATGAAATTATTGCTTATTTTATGGTTGGTGGGAGCAATTCATTTGTTTCATAGAATACAGACATGTTTCTTGACTCTACCACAGATAAAATACACATTTCCGGTCTTGGTTCAAAGAACCCAAGTGAAAGCTGTAAAACCTGACCACTACATGACCTGAATATGCATTTCGGATTTATGCCACTATTTGGAGGCTTGGTGGAATAAGAACGTGCCTGAAAGATTTTCCCAGTTCAAGGCACTTACAGGCAAACGTGTCATCTGCCGTTGCATTGTGAGATGAACCTCGGAACAGCTTTCAGTGGCTAAAGCAAGGTGAGAGCATTTTTAAGCACAAGATTGGCCACTTGAGAACAGCGACCTATAAATGATACACATCTGTAAATGGATGCAGCTCCTTTCCTTTTTATCTATGGGCCAAAATCTGAATAATTGAAAAGAGACACATCATGTGTAAGTGTCTGGAATTTTAAACATTAATAGCACTGCATTCCCTGGACAGCTCCAGCTACATTGAAACCACTAAATGATATACAGTCATAAGAGTTCTGCCATTTAGAGCACAAGAAAGCACTTCCCAAATTATTTAAATCACCGGAATATATGTCATTGACCACATTCATCCATGCAAAAAGACCTCTTTGGTTGAAAGAGTGATTACACACCTCATTATAGATCTACACAGGCATCATGCATCTATTTTTCTGAGGAGCACCAGTGGCAGTCATGATACTCGAAGTGAGAGGAACACAAACACAGTTTGATTATTTAGTAGTTCTTCACAAAAATGTGATAGTCTAGTCTAGTGATATATAAAGTCTCTTATGCTCACTAAGGCTCCATTTATTTGATCAAAAATACAATAAAAAAACAGTAATATTGTGAAATAGCATTACAATTTAAAAGAACAGCCATTACTCCAATCTTCAGTTTCACGTGAACCTTCAAAAATCATTCTAATATGGTTATTGAGATATACATTATATATATATATATATATATATATATATATATATATATATAAAATTAATCATTACTGTTAATTTTTATATACATGTAAACAGAAAAAAAATTAATAGTAGTGTATACATTTCACTTTAAAAGGACATTTCTGGATTAAGACATTTTTAACCTACATGTCAATGTTAAAATAATATTCTCTTATGAAGCAAGAAAAGGGCCGGCTAGGAATTCCCTCCAGCTGTTCTCTGGGCATCCTTTAACCTGCAGGCTTTTTATTGATCGGTGTCCAAAGACATAGATTGTCTGTCAAATGTTCACTTAGATTATCACAAGAAAGCCTGACTCATGTACGACCTCAAGCAAGATATTCATTTTTAAGATCAGTGTCCTTTGCTGCCATTAAACTGCACTGGCCAGACACCGTTAACAATGGACTGCTTTATTCGAAACATTGTTTTTTATGACAGCTAAGTGGGACATTTTTTTTCTTTTTCTTTTTTTTTACTATTGCCACTTGGTGGTTAACTGCCAGCCCCTTACTGCCATACGTATGGATCTCTGACATAACAGTTCGTTGTTGTTTTTTCCACCTCCCACTCTTATCTTTGTGGCCAGGTCTGTCAAAGGGTTTTATTCAGCATGATCGATATCACACCAGCAGTACTGGTGTTTAACGTCCTCCTGGTGGTTTGAAGCAGGTGTAGTTGTGTTAAAGGGTGAGCAACCTTTAGGTTTGTCAGGTTCGCAATGCATTTGATGATCACGGCAAAATGCAACAAATGCTTTTATCTGCAAGTGTCAGTTAGATAATAAAAATGCAAAATAAACTGGAATGAAATGCGGCTAGGCACAAACAACCACAAAGAAAGGTTATGCTCAGTTCCTCATGTGGGGCTGATCGAGGGGCCTATTTAAGAGCCATTATCAGAATTAGCAGGAAAGCCTTTTTAAGACAAGATGTACAACAAAAACCACTAAATAAACTGCCTCTGTTTTCCTCTTCCCTTGTGTTTAGGCACGCTGAAAGGGTTGAGTTGTGGTAATCGCTCGAGAACGTGGTATCGGCGCTTTGCATAATGTGTTTACCGGTGGTCTATAACAGGAGGCAATAATGCAGTGCTTTCTGCAAGCTTATCATTTGTGGTTTTGTGGCCAAAGGCACATTCAGCCACCAAGAGCATCATGGTCAGAGGAGGTGACGTGGTGAGTTTCCTGATGTTCAACAGTCACTTCCTCTGTCTAGTTAATAATGAAATACTCCTACGTTTATAATGAAATTACCAAGTCAGACAAAGTTTATTTGATTATTAATAAAAGGTTATCTGATGGAAAACATAAGAGAATAACACATACCATAGACACACCTTATGAGCATGGCAGACAACATCCTGTTTTCATGTATGCTTCTGTATGGCTTCTTTAAACCATAGCTCAAACAATAGCAAAAATCAACTAAATGATATTATCAGCAGTTAATATCTCGTTTCAGACAAACTTCGACCAGTTATTTTGTATATTTTTCGTCTCTACCAATAAAAATAAGTACTCAAGGCCTATCAGTCCATCTAAACATGACAGGATGTTCACCGTGTTTGCATGACAGAGCTAGCAATAATGGCTGACTTCAATAAAATCCTTCCTCTGATGTTAAAGTCTTTAACACCATAAAAGCCTCCATGATTAACTACCTTGAACCGAGATTGGTAGCGCATTTTGACCGAGGAAGAGTGTCTCACTTAACTGGCCTTTTGAATAGGAAAATGGACATCTCATGAGACTCATTTTAATTTGCATGAATTACGTGGAGGTGATACAATCTGATGCGCTGAGATCTGAATCATATCGTTCAAACCAGAGTACATACAAGGCAGCGGTTCTCGTCAGTTGAGAACCATGGCACTGAACACGTCTAATGGCAGAGGGCAAATCACGGGCAGGTCTTTCCCATGGCCTTTCCAATGATCAAGAGGAAGGAGGAACATTCTTCATAAAACTTCAGATACAAAAGACAAACTGTCTCTCACATGCCCCCCGAGACTGGAGAACATCATCTCTTGAATATTTCACGGCTGTATCAATGTCAGAGAACATTTCTTGCTGACTCCCTACTGCTCAGCGTTAATGAATATTAAGCGGGACATTTTCCTTTGGGTGAAAGGTCCCTTTATTTATTCTCTTTATTGTTTGAAAGCCATCCCCGATTCCATATTTCAGAGCCACAGTCTTTCCACTCATTTATTTGAGACCTGCAGATCTTTCGTTCAGGCCAGCTCGCACAAAATCCTTCATGTGCTGACACTCATGAAAGAAGTTACAAACTCAGAGGAAAGGAGAATAGGTAAGTATCTGATTTGTTCATTGATTAATTAATGTCATGAAAAGACTACAAATGCTCACCAGCTTCACAGAGCTGTTCAGTCGTGACGTCAATTTGTAGGCCAACCTGAAAGGTTGACTCATCTCTGGAATTTCAAATGGGTTTTCAGAATGGCAGGTATGGTTTTCTGAGTAAAATAAGGTGTGTTTAATAATACTAGAAAAGACATTCGCTGTGGTGTTGGTTTACAACATGAATTACAGACACGGCCTGAAACGTACATTTTTAAAACTTTTAAAATAAAATAAAAGATTACTAAAAAAGTTACATCAAAAAGATTACAACGTATTCATAATGCAAGTTTTTTTTTTTTTTTTACAATTTTTGAAAAGTCTCTTGAGATATGCTCACTAATTTATTTTATCAGAAATACAGTAAAAACAGCAACATTGAGATTTTTTTTTTTTTACAGTTTAAAATATTTATATTTTAATATGTGATTTATTCCTGTGATGACAAAGCTGAATTTTCAGCATCATTAATCCAGTCTTCAGTGTAACATGATCCGTCATAAATCATTCTAATATGCTGATTTGGTGCTCAAGAAACATTTATTACAATTATCAATGTTGAAAACAGTTGTGCCGACTTAATATATTTGTCGAAACCAAAATTTTCCAGGATTCTTCATGAATAGAAAGTTCAAAAGAACCGTATATAAATAAATGTAAATGTATTTACTTGTCACTTTTGACTCTTGACTTTTGTTTTTTAACTCACAAACCCCAAACTTTTGAGTGGTAGTGAATTTAGTAGCTTGTTAGCAAACTTTCAAAACTGTCTTTTTTAATTAAAAAAACCTTTGCAATTCCTAAGATAACCCATAGTAAAAAAAAAACTAAAAATAACTCCTGATTAAAGTGATGTAATTTCCTGTCAATGGAAATCACTTGGAGATCAAGTGAAGAATATATCTTCTATTCATTTTAAACCGCTATCATATTGATTAATTTATTACATAATAAATAAATCCCCACACTGAACTGGTCAAATATTAAATAAGTGCTTATCGATTTTCTCTGTATTATTCAGGTACTGGATCTCTTCAGTCTTTGGGAATTCATCCACATATTTAAAGCACGAACGACTCTGGCTGAAATGCTCTAATGATTTCCAGGCCCTGGGAGCTTATGGAATTTAATTTCTTGACACAAATATCAGCATCAGAAAAGGAAATTAAAGTTATCATTACTGTCAGGACATTATCGCAGCCTCACTTAACCTGCCATTCAGTAAAATGAATTATTTATGTTCCTTCTCTTTTATTTGGAGATGGGAGGGCTCTGAATATTTCTGTCTGCTATATGTGAGTTCCTATTAGGAAAAATTGAACTTTCTTGAAACATTTCAACTCTCATGTTTAAATAATACTCTACTAAAATTGACAACTGGCACATTAACACAATTGATATAATAGTCAGTGTAAATGAATGCCAGTATGGAAGGAAAAAATATGGAGGAAAAAAAGAATATATTCTGCATTTAAATGTTCAATGTTACATTCTTAAAGGGATTGTTCTCCCAAAAATGAAAATTCTTTCATCATTTACTGACACTAATGTTTTTGGAAACCTGTACGACTGACTTTCTTCCATGGAGCAAAGGAGAAATTTGTTACAGAATGTCCAAGCAACTCTTTTCCATACAATGAAAGTGAATGGTGACCACTGCTGTCAAGGAAAATGAACAAAGAATAACAACAATGAACGACATGAGGGAGAGGAAATGATGAAAGAATTGTCCTTTTGGGGTGAATTAATCGTTTAACTGCATTATATTGGAAAATGTCATGTTTAGGAGTGTACTTTTGCATCTTCTAAATTAAGGGAAGTGTGAGTTTAAGGCTATACATCATTAAAGCCAAATTCTACTCTGTAAATTACACAAAAATTGTGTTTTCCAACAGTGAGAAGCCAGTTACTGTGTTTCAGTCATTTTGTCTTTTATTGTACACGCTCTGTTTTCTGACAGGTCTTATTTTCAGTATTGAGGGGTTCAAGCACAGCAATGTGTGATTACAGCATTTGAGTGTCATTCGACATCTGGAGATTCCAGACATCTGTGTGGATGAGTGACTCTATTCCTCTCTGCCTCTGCAAACTCACACACATATGGTATCTGAGAAGCTTCGAAAACATGTTACACAGCTCCTCTCTGAATCCAATCACACATCTTCACTTTTCCTGAAGAGCTTCCACATACGCTAGTTAGAGGACTAACAAGACTGCCGAAGCTTCTGTTAATAGACAAGACGCACATGTTAACAATGTCCAGAAAAAACACAAAGCTCTCTGTAAAGTTTAACTTTTACGAAATGAGATTACATTGAGAAGAAAGGAGAATAATAACGAGAACCCCAATAATCTCCAATGTGTCAGTAGTTTCAGAAGAAATATTTTTTTAAAAGTTCAGATTTGCCACGATACCAAAACTTGCAGATTTGTAGTCTTTTCATTTGCAGATAACAGCTCTGAGTTTGGAGAATACCTGACAAGAGATCAGAGATCATTCCTCCATACCATAGACTGTAAAAAAATATAGACGTAGTGTCCATGATGTCACCCGTAGGTTTGCGCTGGAAATCCCCGCTCATTCAAGGATGTGCAAGTATGACATGGACGGGAGAAAGCACCGACACCTGCAGGATTTCGTCCGACGGTACATAAGCATATAGTCTATCTGTTCCGTGAGAGTAACGGTACAGCAGAACGAGTGCAGTCTCTATAATAGACATCTGAAAACTCCAAAAAGCAACAAAATTGTCAGACATCCCATTAGTGCATGTTCACAGAGGAAAACAACTGTAAAAACAGCGCTGGTTGCGGTCTCAATACTCGACGACGACGGAATCCAACGGCGTGGGTGAAGGTACAGTGCTATGCATAAGTTTAGATTCTATCCCAGTTTGCTCCAAACCCATCTGGTGGGTATACTGCCCAAAAACTTTTTTTAGTTTCATCTGACCATAGAATCCAGTCCCTTTTTAAGTTCCAATCATGTCTGGTAACTGAATATGCTGAAGTTTTTTTTGTTGTTTGTTTTGGATGAGAGAGGATGATTTTTCTTGAATCCCTCCGAAACAACATGTGGTGATTTTTAGGCTTTCTGACTCTCAAAATTTTGACCCTCACTGTGGAAAGTCCTTTTCTAGGCAGATTTGTAACATCATCTTAATTATTGCCCTGATGGTAGAAATGGAGATTTTCAATGCTTTAGCTATTTTCTGACAGCCACTTTCTATTTGGTGATGAAAGTGAACTATATTCGTTTTACTCATTGAGATGGATGATTAAGGGAATTTGGCCTTTGTTTTTCCTCATATTTATACTCCTGTGAAACAAGAAGTCATAGCTAGACAGTTTCATATTCCTAGTCACCACGGTGTGCTAAAAAAAAAAGTAAATATTAATGGGAACATACTTCAGAGATATTTTACTCATAAAAAAAATCCTAGGGGAGCCAATAATTGTGGCAAACATGTTTTGGAGAAAAACATTTACAGGTTTTCTCAGTCGCTTTGGTGCATTTCTCACATCACTATTTACATTTGAACAACAGTTAGTTCAAACTCCACAACATTTAGTCATTTGTGCACATCGTAGTAGCAGTTTCTCATTCCTTCCAACAAATTGCAAATGCTTTTGGACATGCATCAATTGCTTTCATACAACTCTCTGCTGTTTTATAACATTATCATTTGCTTATGTCATGTCAGTCAAAATTAACTACACTTGTGAATGCTGAATAGTCATTCCATATAAAACGAATAGTCCTCATTTCATTGCTTGAGTCATCACATACAAAAATGTTGAACTAGTTGTCAAAATCTGTGAAGCTAATTTTACAAATTTTTTCGTGAAAATGTCTCCTAAATTGAACAATTTCTCTCAGGTGAACTTATGTGGCCAGACATAGAGGAACGTCTGGATGTGCATGAATGATTTACAGTACTATGTATGTTGTATGTTCAGTTCCAATATGTACTGCAATATTGTTTACAGTTGTGCACAGCTCTACCCAAAGGGAGTTTATATTTGTAGTAAATAAGGGCTGCACAATTTTGCACAATGCTGTGAACAAATTAGAATTGCAAAGAGCAAATGCAGTAAAAATGTGAAAAATACATATTCAGTGTCTTGTACTCAGTTACCTCACTAAATACAGTAATGTGTAACTTTACTGTAGTTTTAAAATGGCTGTGCAAAGAGTATATCGTGCTGTCTTGAGCATTTTCATGTAGTGTCACCAAGATCTGACTTTTTTTAATTGGAAAACATTTACAGAGTAAACTTTCATAATGAAAACATGATAAAGCCATGTGACTATCTTGTTCATAAACAATGGTGTCAGGACTTTTCATCTTGATGACACTGACACCTTCATTGACATGAATACTTGCTTTTGAAGAATGAGCTATCCATTTTGAGGATTTCCATTTCCTGGTTATTAACTAGGTTTTGCAGTTTGTACTAATTGTTTTGAGAACTGCATTAAAGGAGCATTTCACCTGTGGGAACATTCATCTTTATTGAAAGTGGGTCATAAATGTAGTCGAAATGTAATAATTTCGAATTTGGTGCCTTCTTGACCGAGTAAAGACAGAAAGTAACTTTAGGGCGCATTTGTACTGAAAACCGCAACTCCTACAATGCACCACATTGCACGGCTCCGCAAGCCACTCCAACTAATCCAGAACAACGCTGATGAGGTATCCGCCTATCAGATTCAGAGAAAGCACTCTTTCGTCAACAAGGCTGGGAACCGCCAGTTTGAAATTCATTTCACAGAAAAAAAAAATCTAGTTTGTTGCCGAAATCATTAATGAATCCGACTCTTCGCTATATTGCAGCTCGTAAAGATAGCCACGAACATCGGATTCGAGCAGAAGACTTTCAAAATCCTCTTCTTCCATATCATGTTTATTTCCTTCCGTCATTGTCGTAACTTCCCATCTGGCTTCACAGCGCTTTTTAGCTTAGCTTCCAAACAAGATGGCAGATATTGCTTATAGTTTCTGCAAGTGAAGTCCCACCCACTGATCTGTAATAGGTCTTTAGCATGAGTGGGTCCACCCCCTAGATTAATGATGAGCTAATGTTTGTAGTCTTAACCCTTATACAAAGAAATGGGACTTCCTGCTTTTTATGACGCAAAATGACGATTTTTACATCATAAAAAGCAGGAAGTGGAACACTTAAATCCTTATTTCTCCCATCTCAGGGGAAAATAAGGGAATAAACCATGACCATTCAAAAATATGACTGGGTTTCTAAAGATACAAAGCTTAAAGGTCCCGTTCTATGCCCCTTTTCACAAGATGTAAAATGAGTCTCTGAGTGTGTCTGTGAAGTTTCAGCTCAAAATACCCAACAGATCATTTTTTACAGCATGTTTAAATTGTCTTTTTTGAGGACTCAGAAAAACGCGCTGTTTTAGTGTGTGCCCTTTAAATGCAAATAAGCTCCTGCTGCACGACACAGGGGGCGGAGCTTCAAGAGCTCGCACTCAGACTCTTAGGACAATTTCATCTCATGGAATAATGATAACATCAGCAACTCTCAGTAACGGTGTTCATTTCGAGTCGGACAATAATGCCTACAGAGTCAGAGGGCTGTATAGAGATGGAACAGGTATAGTTTAGTAGTTTAATTACGGTTATTATAACGTATTTGTCATCTGCTTGTATGTATCCATTATTTATTAATAGCCTACAAGTCTGCTGTGTCAGACCAGGTCCGAATGATGATCAAACATATACTGATGAGTTTAATAAAGTTTATTGTACATCACACAAAAGATGAAGCGTCAGTTTTACTTCAGAAAATCACCGTAAGACCTGAGTAAACACAGTAAGTTATAAGAAGTGCGCGAGTTGAGGGAGTTGAGGGAGCATTCCTGTGGGCGGAGGTTAGTCAGAGAGCTGTTCTACTGACGTCATTAAAAACGGAAGTAGAGCGAGTAGTCCAAACGAGCCGTTCACTGTAGGCGACTTCTGTTAAATAAAATATCTCGCTTGGCATTGAACTTTGAGCTTTATAATTTTACAGATATTATTTATACTCTAACAACAACATTACACACTAACTTAAGTTTGAAACATGGGATCACGAAGAACGGGACCTTTAATGCAAATGGGTGAAGTGTCCCTTTAACTGTTGTGAAAATGTAAATAGTGATGTGAGAAATGCACCAAAGCGACCGAGAAAAATTGTATTCCATAATGTGATTTTACCCCCACTTTCAATTATTTTACCTCAATGAAAGGCTGAAATGAAAGATCAAAAGGATAACAATGCAGATTCATTTTTACAGCCATCTTTGATCATATTTACAGATAGATAGATAGATAGATAGATAGATAGATAGATAGATAGATAGATAGATAGATAGATAGATAGATAGATAGATAGACAAAGAATGAATTAACAGAGATAAAAAGCAAAAATCAATTAACACTGGCCAAGAGTGGATCATTATATCACATGCAATAACCTGAATGATAGAATAATAAAGAGCAATTTATTTAGAATTAGGCCAGTGTGATTCCAGCAGGAGAAGATGGATGTGTAGAGACAGACAGATCTAATTAGCCTTGTACTAAGTCCCAGTGCTGTTCTCCTTGTCTTCTCTAGCCGGTCTCTACAGCGGCATAGTGCTGCTAATCCATGTCCACTGCTTAATGACTGCAAATCGCTGATATCTGCCACTGATGAAATACTGAGAAGATTCATCTCCCATCCCTTTTCACTACAAAACGGATAACCTTGGAAGAATTAAATACACTGTAAATTTTCCCACTAATGTGTCAGGGAATTGATTTTCATAATATTTAATAATTAGCATTGTTTGTTTATTTTTCATCATTCCACTCATTTGGCCAGCTAGTGTGTACGCAAAGCTCTACTGTGGTGCAAATCGATTTGCCATAGAGTTAATGGTCAAAATTATGATGACACATTTAAATGCAGTTAAGAATAAAATTAAGAAAGGATGCACAAAATGTGATGGGAGTTTGAGGAAATGCGAGTGAAGCATAACTGGCAAATTAATCTCAACCTTTAGAAAAGGGGAAAGGCAAGAGGGGCCACTGAAGGGAGGGTAAATGCCCCTTTGGATGGCTGCCAACTGCTGCCATCTTCAAATTTACATCTGTTTACTTTCCATCTTAAACCCACTCATTTCTACACAGCTGAGGTTTGCTGACCCATGCATCCAGTCTCTTCCCTGAAATGAAGACCAATCTCTCTCTAGAGAGAGAGACAGAGAGAGAGAGAGAGAGAGAGAGAGAGAGAGTGGGGGGGGGGGTAATGTTGGGGGTAGACTGGGGCTAGTTGTCACATGTGTAAGTTATCACAAGGGCTGTAACTATAGTTAATGTGAGTTTTAAATGGATAGTTCCATGAGTTGTTTAATGGCAGGAATCAATTGTGACAACACGCACCACTATTTAAATCAACATGTATTTAATAAACTCCACCTTTCTTTTCTCCACTGGATGGACCGAGAGATGCAAATTCTGTCATCCTTTATTTACTCACAAAATAAATACATTCGATAGAAGTCTTTTTTTTTTGTATTGAAAAAAATAAATAATGTGAATAAATGATGACAGAACTTGTATGTATATGTAACATATAAACATACAGAAGGGTCAGCTATACAAAAGTGTAGTTGGGCAAGTTGTCACACTGTGCAATTTATTAGCAATATATTTGTTGGCCAAAACAATGATTGCATGTTATACTTTATCTTGCTCATTTATTGTTTTGTTTCAGAATTGTTTTACTTAAATCTATCTGAAAAGCCCATAAGTTGTTTTATGGCATGTTTCCATTGTAACAACATGGCTAACTATTTAATCATGATAAACAAGCATGGAATGAAATCCACATTTTATTCCTAGGCTATAACAATGAAAAAGTTCAGCTTTTTGTTAACATATGTTTACAGTTGTTGTTGTTGTTTGTTTTTTTTTACAAAATTTATAAAAAAATAAAACTTACTTTGAGTCATTGTCACAGGAGTAAAAAGTGTGACAACTAGCCCTGTTCGCCCCTTTATGAAACTGTGGCCCTCTAAGTCTTCATTTTATTCTTTACTTTTATTTAGCTCATTTCTTGCCTTATATATGTTATTGTATTTAATACCCTCATGTATGAGTTCACGTGCTGACAGTTAAATCATGCAACAACAAATGTGCATTAATTTTTAACATAATCAAGCAGCAGAACCACATTACCACCAGTTTTCCCTTCCTTACATTCATATTAGAACCTTGGATAGGGACTGGACACACAAGCTGTCATGAAAGAGTGTTAGACCACAAGGGGGAGGAAAGGGCCGGCTGTTAGCCATCCTTCTCAGTTCCACTAGCGAGAAGGAGGGAAGTCTCACACATGCTTAAACTTTACTGGAAAGACTCCACAGTGATTGGATTAAAAAAATATAGTAAATTCAGACTTTTTAGTAGCAGGCATCCTTTTTTAAACAGCTGGACTGTCCTTCCAAACAATCATTCCAAAACATTTACACACTATTTATATAATCTACCATAGCAAAGCCTTGCCTAAACACTGGAATAAATTAAAGAAATACACATTTACTTTATTTATTTCCAGTTTTCAGGACAAATGTTTGGATGATGCTGCCTACAAACAAATAGAAACTACTTCAAAACCAGCTCTTGAATTGCATAATCTGAGACAAAGTGGAAACAACTGTGGAAACAAACTCATGCTGTCTTAAAAGCATTCACCTGATACTCTCTTCTGATTATCTGAACCGATAATCCTCTTCATAGTTAACGACAATTTGTGTTCAAATTTGCATTTGCCTTAAGCAATGTTACCTTTCCAAATTGCCAAGACTTGTTTGCCAGGTTTTTAAAGTAATTTTTTCACATGGAGATACTGAACACATTGACAAGCATAACTTCTCCAGGTCGCTTATCTCTCGCTCTCAGTATGACCACCAACCGTGGACACAAAAGTTGGACAAAAGTCTGTCATGCTCCTCTAAGAATGCTCTCATTCTCCACAAGATCAGAGTCTGATTTCAGATGATTATTTGTTAACTAACTCTTCTTTAATTAACTCCTGATTAGGTATTAATGTCAGATGCCGGATTGAATGCTAGCAGTCTATGCTTTAAATAAGTGGATTAGCACTAGAGTCTTACAGGTTTTATCCCCCCTCTGTGTCTTTAGTCAAGCTACGGTCTTCTCTCCCCTTGAGTCCTTGGCACTTGGCCAGAAGAAATGTTCTGCTAACAAGTTTCTTCTTGTGGTCACAGGCGTAAGCTATGAGGTGTGAGGAGAGCTGTAGACTGTTTTTCCTACTGTCTGTTTTAAAATTAATGGAATAAAAAGGCTAACTTTTGAGGTTCAGATCACAATAATTAGCCTGTTGGGTATTTAGACATCTAGGAGACATCATAGATTTGAGAGTACTGGTGTCTTGCCAAGCTACAAACTATTCATAATTTAAAGGTAAAAAGTGTCATTTCTGCTTCCCAAGGGAATTGCGGAAAAAGATACTGACAGGTATCCTGAAAACTCTTCTCATTTGACTAAGGGGGTTGACAAAACACTACAGAATCGTGATTCAATCGATTCTGTGAATATACTACCATTCAAAAGTTTTTGGGTCGGTAAGAATTTGTAATGTTTTTAAAAGTTTATTATTATCAATGTTGAAGCAGTGCAGTGATAACTGAAGCAGTGATAAAAAAAAATCAGGATTAATTGATGAATTGAAAGAAAAAAACATGAAAAAAGAGCATTTATTTGAAATGTAATTTTTTTTGTAGCATTATAAATGCCCGTTTTGTCAATTTAAAGCATCCTTGCTAAATAAAAGTATTTACTTCTAAAAAAAATAAAAAAAAATAATAAATCTTACTGACCATAAACCTTTGAACGGTAGTGTATTTTCTGAAGCAGTTCATTGAAATGAGTCTGAAGAAACTGATTTGTTAAAACAAACCACCCGAATCAATATGCAAACTTCCCAACAGTACTAGAGAAAGACTAATTGAGTCTAATTGAGACGAATTGACACTAAAAACAGTGTTATAGAAACAATTAGCTTGTTTTTAGAAAAAAAGTTACTGTCCCACTACTGAAAAAACTAATTAGGCTGGTAGCATCACAACTTTTAGTTAACTACTCCCCAATAATTGAGTAATGTTATGTGACCAAACCTCAGTGTTCTGCAGCGGCTCTTGATGTGAAAAGAATAATGGGAAAAAAAAACAATATATTTCAACAGACAGATTTGACAAACCATATTCTGGGGAACAGTTACAAACATTATGCATAATTTGATGCAAATAAGGTCCAAAACTAGTTCCCTCATCTAAATTTCTTTTTTCGGAGTTCATTAAACTTCATATTAGCCTTTAACTGACAATCATCAGCATATTCTGAAAAGCTGATTTCTGGTACACAAGACACTGTATCTTCAAATTATACCCATACAGGCCTGGAAGATGGTGTTTGTACTTTCCGGGGGAATAACTGGAGATAATAACGCCACTCATTTAAGGCCAACCCTGCAAAACCTCGACCAGTACCTGTCTCCTGAGTGTCATAAAGACCCTTTCTTGTTCTGCCTGCATGTCATAACTGGGGTTTGTCATTTGCACACAGCAGTCCTTAATTACAGGCTTTTAAGCTGCACTTCAGGACCACAAGCCTGTGAAAAGTTCTGAGTTTCCTCTCTAGAGGGCTGACATCAACTGCCGCTAAATGGGTGTAAAGCGACAAAAAAATTTCAACTCGGCCGACAAATTAGATGTGTCTGCGCCGGCCACAGATGGGTGCCGTTAACCTGTCGGGACACAGTGTCACGACATTAACGCACATTGTCTGTGGCTCTCTGTCACCGCTGCGCACCTCAAGCGGTCGGCAGCCTTCATTTAAACTAATGTAATTAGGAGCTCTCTATGTGCTGAGTGGGTTGAGTCACATGACATTCTCATACATTTGCATAATTTTATTCGATATCTGCATGAGAAAAAGAAAAGAACGCTTTATTCAGTCTCGTTCAGTGTGGGGTCAATTTAAATCACGTTTAAGGGACATAATGAGGGGTCATACTTCATCATACACTAATATTTGGATGTAACCAAATCCAAGACATTATAAAGCAATATGTTCTTCCATTCAACAGCTTTAAAACGTTCCTGTCCCTACATACAAAGACCAAAACTACAACACCCGAGCCAAAAGAATAATTTCAGCTGTAGTTGTTCTTCACCCACTGTCATTCTTTGAAAACAGCAGCTCTGACTGTTACATTGTGAAACATATATACAGGCCTCAAGGTAGCACAGCAGGAACAGACAATCTGGTGTTTAGCCCCACACACCCATTCACATGAGAAACTAGATATTTTACGTGGAAGTGAAATTCTCAACAAATGTACACTGGAGAAGCAATTTGTGCTGAAACCAAACCTTGAGTGTTTGACCCAGATTTGGCAACATACAAGTTTAAAATGACCCTGTGACACCCAACATCTTATGAGGTTGTTATCAGATGGTGCTTTTATGTTTGTGATAACACTCTTTTGAAAGTTCCCTTTAAGGTTCCTTGCCTTGAAATATAAGTAATGTAAACTCATCAGTTTGCATTAGACGAGCAGCAAAAAAATGTTTTGTAGCATTCTAATAGGTAAAATAATTCAAGCAGTGTTTTTTTTTTTTTCACCTACACAAAATCCTCTCACAAACTTTAGCCATTGACAGCTTGTCCGACTCCTTTCTTTCATATCACGCTTGGTTTTGTTTTGCATAAATGTCAAACTTGCTGCTTGAAAGCATTTGCATTGATTTACATTGAGGTTTTTAGCATGGCTATTATAAATCTGTCACCCTCAGGACACCCCTACCCCAGCACTCATCCACCTATGACATATTTGTTAAGAGCATTTTGGACGTAGGCCAGGAAAAGCCACTTCAGGATTATCTTAAGGTTTAGCAGAAGTGATGAGTGAATTCCGGCTTGAGTATACATAGACTGCTCACACTTCTCTGCTTTCTTTTTTATTTCCATATTATATAGTTTCCACCACCTTTTTCTCAGGCCTTAGAATGTAAGCAGAATGTTTTTTGCTACAATCTCTCTAAAAATCCCATACAGTATGTCCTGTTATGATTGGCTATACCCTTCATGTGTGGTGGAAAATCCTCCACGTTAAAGCAAAATACAAATAATAAACAAACGTAATCGGGTGGCTAAAGTTTATCTTGTTGATGCATTTTCAATGACAATAGTCACTAACTGCAACAGAAGGCACTCCATCTTGTCCAGCAGGTTTCTGCTCCTGTGCCACATTCACATCGAGGCTTGGTTTTAATCACTCAGCATGGTGCAAGCTACAAAGGTCAAGCCCATTGATTAAGTGGATAAAAGGGTGACTTGTCATCTCTCATACAAGACACATAGATGCTCTATATATTTGGCAAGGGACAGTCATTTAGACGGCCAGTCCCATGGGGGTTTAGAATACACACAGACTAAATTTGCTATTATTTTAAACTATGAAAAGAACATTTCCAACAACACTTTTTTTCAGCAAAGTATGCCTGATCCTTTAAGGTTGTAGTCAATGTTCTCCTTAAAATTCTACAGTGGAAAAATCACTCTAATGCACATCCTGTTGTGACATTGCTTTTATAAAAACACGGCACCAGTAATTTGATTAAATGTGATATTAAAAAGAAAACTATAATTGGAAAAAACAATTCTTCAGTCAAGTAATGACAAATTTACACTGCAAAGGTGACAGGAGTGACTCTGAAGTGGTATTTAGGTGTCTTTCCACAGACTGTTTAATGCTGCTCAGAGGTGGCATGAATGCATTTACACAACAAAAACGAACTTTGATACTTTACCCGTAAAAAAAAAAAAAAAAACTCATCATGAACTCATGCTTTAACTCATCAAAATAAGGTAAGCAAGTTATACAAGATTCAACATTTATTCATTTTTAAAGTCAGTTTAATGTAATTTAAGTTGAAATTACTTAATGAAATAGCTGTGTTGATTGTACTTGATTTAATAATAAGTATAGTATTGTAGTAAATAATAATTAAAATATCAAGGCCTGGTTTCACAGACAGGGCTTAGATTAAGCCAGGATTAGGCCTAAGTTCAATTAGGACATAGGGCCAGATTTACTAAACAGGGAAAACTAGCGTGAGAGTGCAAGGAAAGTTCTGCATGTTATCTACTGATGACACGCAAATTAAAGAACGCAGACGGATAATTTCCATAATGACCAACGCAGTCTACCAAGAGCAGCGCAAATTACTTTAAGTCAAGACATGATTTAAAACATGATTTTTTTTTAGGGTGGTAAATAATGGCGCCTAAATAAAAATCACCTGGCATGATTCATTTAAATACTCTCCTCCCAAAAATGTTCCCATAAAATTCATACAAATGCATATGCAATAAGGTCAACTAAAAAGATAACAGTTCACGCCTTTTCAGTGCTAATTTTTCACTACGTGTCTTTAGGTAATCCTGACAGTTATTTTTTTAACGACAAAAAAGGGTTTGTGCTCAAACATGCATTTTAGTCTGGGATAGGATTAACCCTTGTCTGTGAAACCTGGGGTAAAATACCTAATAATAATAATGATGATGATGATGATAAAGAGTTATGGTATGGTATTTATTATTAATATATAATAGTAATAATTCATATTTAAATGAATTAATCTTGACCAACCATTTATCATATATGGAGTCAAGCTTTGATGTTTGAAAATAAAAGAATAATTTAGGTTAGAAATATATATCAACACAAATTAAAATGTTGTCCACTGGCAATAAACATGAAACATTTTCATGAAAAAGTTTGCTTCTCGCAAATCTCAAGCAAAAAGTTACCCTTTTATGCAGGTAATGCTTTTATCCACAGAACTTTTGATTTATTTTGCCTATTAAATCACAATAATACAGACAATGGCCAAAGTCCACACGAATAGCTGGTAATGCAACTGCATGAAGACAATTCCAAGATAGTGTTTCAGCATTGTCCATCTCTATTTCTGACCCTGAGGCCCAAGCTACTCAGCTCTGTTCTCATCGATTGGTGTCAGTTGGCCATTGCTATGACAACTGAAATGCCCTCTGGGTTACTATGACATCATACCCCCTTTGACCTTGCCCTCACATAAGTCCGTACAATAGAGAGTGTGTTAAAAGGCATTCAACTTTCCTTTTTTTTTTGGTGGCACTGACACAGATATTCCTCAATGAGGAGAGAGGGAGAGCTCTCCATCTCTCTACAACAGCAAACACTTCATGCGTTTCTCTCAGCCCTGGGGACCCATAATAGAAACCCAGAGGCCTATTTAAAATTTCATCTGATCCTATTAATTATTGTGAAAAGTGTGTGTCAAATTCAGGTTGATGGTAGTCAAGCTCTTCTTGCCATTTTGGGGAGATAAGATGTCAGTTATCTCTTTGGGAGGTTAATAGACCAACCACATAATCCTTTCCCTTCTCTGCAGATTTTGTGGTATTTGCATTTGGTAAGCTGATATGGTCATTCACTTGAGAGTGTGACTGCATTCCTAATGAATTTCCACACCGCCTAAACCCAAACGAGAGGACAGGAAGAATCTCCACTCTCATTCATTATCTGTCTTCAGACATCCTCTCACATTTGCTGCCACTTCTTCTGGAGATCTCTTCTGTTCACTTTTTCCTTTCATCCTCATCACCGGATTCTTGACAAACAGAGAATCCTTCACAAGGACCAGTTGCTTAACTTTGGAGATTAATTAAATGTGTTCAATGCCGTTAAAGACAAAGCATGTTATTTCTGCAGCACTAGCGGCACCAAAAAGAATTACAAAAATAATGTTTGTTGTCAAACAAGTTTCAAACCTTCCACCGCCTGCCACTGTTTGTAGTTCTGCCCAAAACTTTTTCCCGTAGCTGATTTGGTAGAGCATGCCAAGGATGCGAGTTTGATTCCCATGGAAGACATATAGTGATAAAAATGAATGCACTAAGTTGCTTTGGATAAAAGTTTGTTATTCCCAGTCAGGTACATCAAACTAACAAATTGCAATATCGGTTGGTGCCACTAGTGATGCATACTGTAAATCTCTGTGACATTATTTTACATTTCATTTATGCATTTGTAGACACTTTTATCCATGTATTTTATCAAATTGCACGCATTACTCTGGACTAAACCGTAAAAAAAAAAAATAATAATAAATAAATAGGACATTTATTACTACAGTACTTTTACATATTAAAAGTCAAGTCAAGTCAGACTTGATTTGACATTACAAAAAACGTATCTAGATAAATTATGTTAAAGGGGTGCAAAATTCACTTTTATATGGTGTTTGCATAATAAATGTGTCTTTGCAGTGTGTGGACACAACCACCATGCAATGAAAAAAGTCCATTCACTCCTCCTTTTTACATCAAAAAGTCATATTGCTCATGTTCCGACCAATGACAGTCCCGTATTAGCATACTTCTACCCTCAGCCATTCGACCCCAACATCCAACATTTTAAAGAATGGCATGAGGGTAGATGTCCCCTCTGCAGCAACAGTTTATTTTTGTTATTTTTCAAATTAGCTGAAATACATCAATCCGCAAATTTTGTCTGAGACCCTAGTGTCTAATGGCAGGTCTAGTGGTAGATCTTTTGCCAAGCATGTCAGAGGTTTCGGGTTCTAATCTGCACTCGTATAGTTTTTTTTTCTCTCTCATCAAAAACTAATATGTTCATCAAGTCTGTATCAAGCAGGGACACGTGCATTTTATTTTGTGATTTCACCGGAACGAATAGAGAGTCTCCGCAACGGCGATAGATTGAAGAGCGCGTCTGAGTGAAGACTGTGCGCGAGCCACAAGAGAACAACTGTATCCATGACAACGATAGCAGCGGCAACTCAGCTTGATTTCAAAAACAACAGATTTAAGCGCTAGATCTCTTATTTAACAGCAAACTAAATGAATGCTCTGCTGGTTAACTGGAGATGTGTGTTTTATTTATTTGTATTAGGTACATCCGTTCTATGACATAAGTATATTTTTTGCTAACCATATTACGTTTATTGGGTCATTGTACCATGCACTTCCGAATGCGTCTCTGTCCCCAGCACATTTCAAACCAAACTGACGCCCATGCCAAAGTATATTACAAACATGAAGACCCTAAAGAATCATACCAACTTGTGGAAAATAGGCATCCGATGACCCCTTTAATGCAAAAAAATAATTAAATATTTAAATATTTGAATATAATGACAAATTTTAACCACATATACTACACGCATATAGTATGAATAATACTGTACAATTCAAAAGTTTGGGGATAGAGTGTTTCGTTTAAAAATAAATTAATACTTTATTTAGCAAAGTCACATTAAATTAATTTAAGACTCTTTTATAATGTCACAAATTATTTTAAATTCAAATGAAATCGAAAGATATTTTGAATTTTTGTTTCCACAAAAATATTAAGCAGCACAAGTGTCTTCAACATTAATACGTATAGTACACATACGTATGGGAAACGTTTTTTTGCAGCATGCAAGATTGCAGCCTGTAACTGCAGGCGTAGTCAGTTGTGAGAACACTTGAGTTTCCAAACATTGTCAAGGAGCTCTGATCAAGGGCTTGCTGTGCTTCTAAATAAACAATGACAAAATGATGGCTATTAACCCCAGCTACCTCATTTGCTGCCCAATTGGTTTAAAAAGACTTGCACACAGCCTGGACTAATTCCTGTGGAAAAAAAGAAAACGCAGTTGAATTTAAACCTAGTTGAATTTTCTCACAGTCATTTACGAGTACAATGAGAGCAGGCACAGAACATTCTATTCCTGTTTTATAAGCATTGTTATTGTAAAAACATTTATAACGTGTGTGGACATGCAAATGCAATTGTGTATTCCAACATCTGCAAAATCTACGATTATTTTTCCCTCCATTTTCTGCCCATTTTAATGGATTAAGAAAAGGAGTTGTGTAAAAATCAGGCAACAGACGGGGATATTTTTAATGCTGCGATCATTGAGGTAAGAGTATGTTTGCCCTTCAATCAGACAGTGCCAGAACAACAAAAATCAACATCAACAGTCATTTCATTCTCTCTTCTGACATGTTCACTAAAGCTAAAAGACATTCCTATAATTCAAGGTGAGCCCCTTATGCATATTCATAAGGGCCATTACCTTGAAGAGGAATGTCAAAACTCACCAGAAGGAGCATGCTTTGTTTTTCCAAGGATAAATGTGTACATGTTTGTGTTACCACGATGACACTCTTTCAAGAGTACACAAAACAAAAACTGCTTGTATATCAGTATATCCTGAACCCTCCTACTCTCTCTCTCTCTCTCTCTCATGCACAATAAGTTTTGTAGCTGCTGAATGTATCTGTCAACTATTCATCAACGATTTATCATTCTGTAGTTCTTACTAGAACAATAGGCAGGCAGTATACAGCATCATTCCCAGAATTCCTAGCGCCTTGACCCCCAGATAAAGGCAAGTCTGCATTATCAAACAGTGCCCTGAAAAACTTGCCACCACTATGTCCCTTTCAAAATCATTTGGGTGTGTTTGATTTTACTTATAGATTTGAATCACACTGATGTCTGTCACAACTCACCCCAAAAACCCCATAAAACAATAATTTAACAGATGGACACTTGTTTAACAGACAAGTGAGTAACAGTAGTTTTGTCACTCTCTGTGATACGGTCAACAAATGAAAAAAAGAAAAGAAAAAAAAAACACAATTGACCGTTCGCAAAGACCGACCCCTTTTAGTTACTGTTGCTACGTCCGACAAGCCATGGCACTCTCAAGCCACACATGTTCTCACGCAGTAAAAAATACATCAGAGAGGACAAAGTGGCGACAGACAGTACAGAGTAGGTTACTTTTGATCGGAAACAATTTTATTTTTATTTTTTAAGAAATGTAAACAATAAATACCGTTTTGTGGCTCATGTTGTGACAGATTGCTGTAGCACCTCAGTTAAAGCTTCTTGTGAACCGATCATGTCTTGCATCGTTAATTTACAGCATGAAAAAAACATGAATGAACATCAGAATGAACGTTGTTTCAACCGCTGAAAGATGTCAGTAGGCTACACACCGTTTTTCAAGTTCAAGTTTACCGACATTAATCTACTAACTGCTTTTTCTGACAAAATGGCGGATTCGGCAGATTGCGGATTATGATTGACAGATCGTCTGTCAATCAAACTCCCGGCGAAAGGTGAACTAAAGACATTTACCCCTTGAGGCCACCCATGAAATCAAATGAACCCTATTATTGTTACATTTTAGTTCTGTTTTGGTTTCATTTTCATTCCGATCCCTGTTCATGAGTTCCGCATCGGTTTCATTTTCTGTTGATTACTACAGTTCCCTTGGTTCTTGGCCCGGTCTCGTTTAAGTATGATGTGATTGCATTCTATGAGTTTAATTCCTGTATTCTCCTGCGTGTTTCCAAGTAAAGACTCTGTTACTGAATCTCCTGCGCTATGCAATTATTGCCTCTACAGCCACACATCCTGAAAACTATTTTTAATAAATGATACTGGTCTTATTGTGAAGAACGCTTATACCAGATGAAAATAATTCATTTAAAAAAGGTTAAATAATATTTGATTAGAATTTTCAATCTTCTGTCACATGAGCCTCCAGAAATCATTCTAATGTGCTGATTTGGAGTTCAAGAAACATTTCCTATTGTTATCAATGTTAAAAACAGTTGTGCATTATGTTTTCAAAATCTTGATGAAAGTTCAAAAGAACAGCATTTAAAATAGAAATCTTTTGTAACATTATAAATGTACTGTCATGTTTAATCAATTTAAAGCATCCTTCCTGAGTAAGAAAAAAAATCTTACAGACCTGAGAGAGGAAGGTTGAAAATGTACATTAACCAGGATTTATTAACGCTGTAAAGGTAGTCAATTTTAGTAAATATGTTAGTACTTTTCACAGTGTAAATTCACAATGCATTTTTTCTCAATGAAAGTTTCACTTGTAATTAGGTCCCATTATTTTGCGTTGCAAAGCGCCGTTTCACTTTTGGAATAGTTAAAGTACAATGTAGATTAGTTTAAAAAAAAACACCTTATGTGGTTCAGAGGATCTAGCCCAGCGTGAAATCCGTCCACATGTGTGAAGCATGCCCAGACTGATCCACACCATATTTTCAGCCCCTGTTCAACAGCTCAACACTCTGTCTGTCTCGACCCTTCCCCCATTCCTCTCCCAGACAGAATTACAAGCCATTACACACCTGTCTGGACACCGATGAACTTGAACACTAATCCCAGGTCACAGGCTGGGCCCACTCGAGCACCAGGAACTGGCTTTTGAAGGAACTTCTAACATTCTTCCACAGTATAGTGACAGAGAGCCGATGCATTTACACCAGGACATCTCACTTGAGGCTTTTCTGTGACTATGAAAGGACAAGATTATTGTTTAGTTTGTAGGATATTCCAGATAACATCATCTTGTCAATATTAAAATTATATTAAAAAAACTTTTATCCCACTAAAATATCAAGTCAACTATAGAAAACTATATAAATGGATCTTCATATAAAGAGTCTTGACTATAACAGCGAGCTCAGAATTTAAATGTACTTTAATGGTCTCAGTTCTGAGTTTTCGTCTGAAATTAATTATCCCTGTATTCCTCATATTAATCCTGACATTTACACATCCAAAACTGTCAATATGCTCAGTCTGCTTGAATAAATGGCATGACACTCTTCAACAATTGAGGCTTTAATTGGGGAAAGGTTGATTTTCTCTTTAAACCCTAAAATGAAACCTCTGCCACCAATGTAACCAGATAACATTTCACCCAGAATGTGACTTTCACATCCTCTCTAACTCCTAATTAAAAGTAAACTCCTCCTAGATTCTGGCATTGAAATGCTTGCAACTCAGCAAAGCTGCAGAAAACAAGTTAGCTGTGTGAAATTCCACTAATACATTTTTGGAGCCTTGGTGTGCCGACTTTTTTCAGTTCTTTTTCTTTATTCAATCAATTCATTAATTTATTAATCAATCAGTCAGTCAGTCAGTCAGTCAATCAATCAATCAATAATCAGATGTGTAATGTCATTTGAGGTTGTCAATCGATTAAATATAAATTATTTTAATTTATTTAATCCAAGGTAAATAATCAAATAAATCATAATTAATCATATAGCCATTTAAGGCAAAAGGGGACATACCAAGAAATTATTTTAACTTTATTTCACTCAAATTGTTATGCTTATGTGTAATGAAAAAAAATCTAAGAGTGTTCAAATATATTTATTTATTATAAAGTACAGTATATATTGTGTGTAAACATACAACATACATATACATATACATACATATACATATATATATATATATATATATATATATAGCGTATCTTTGTCAGATATTGGCATGAAAACTGATGCTTTAGATAGCCAGTGTATCATTTAAGTTTTACGTTTCTAAAGTGACAAACAGCTGTGCTTGGTTTGGACTTGCTGTCTAACAATCATCAATTTGTCAACTTGATACCCAGCTCATCTCTCTTACTTCTGAGGTCAGAGGTCATCACAGATATGTCAGTGTTCATGTCATTTTCTTGACATCCAACCAGCTGTCCAGACTGCCGTACACATTTTTACAAGAGGGCATCTTTATGAGAAAATGGCTTATTTGACCTAATTTCAGAAATAATACTTTTTAAATATTTTGCAGAGCAGATAAACCCACAAGGTGTTCACAAACATGACGCAGGGATTTTCTCTTTACAAAAAAAACTGTCACTTGTGTGTAAGCAGAGGCTTATGTACAAACTCATGGATGGTATGGAGCCTCTCTTGTCTGAAGAGGTCAAAGGTTATGTTAACTTTGGGAATATCATCAGGGCTGCCCTCCCCCTCGGGGAAGTAAACTTGACCCACCTCTGACCCCGACAATACGACTGGGCTCTGGAGATCATGGCCGAGCAGTCTGTCTGCTTATTGTCAGCGGTTTAACACTCACTCCGTCATCATCAATCAGACACAGCCATTTCTCCAGCCCCCTAATCAGCACTGCCATCAATAACCACACCACTGATTTACCATTCAGCGAGTCCCACGTCCACTGCACACCTCACATTAATCATAGACATTATGCCAAAGTATTTGGACTGTCAGGGACGTCTTAAATTATTTGATAAAGCTGTAAAAATAAAGCTCATATTATTTAGTGCGTAATTTTATCCAAAACCGTACATTCTGTTTTAAAAAGCAGCTTTAGACTGAGAGATTAGTTAATCCTCAATTAAATGAAAAGCGCTAGAAATAAATGGCACGGCTATTCATATCTAAGGCTATTAAAAGCACGCAATCCTATTCTATGATTGTTATTCTAGTTCTCTAAACCTTTCATAACAGAGAATATTCCTGTAGAAGATAGATTTTTTTTTTTAAGATATAAAAACTAGTATGAGAAGTCCCTTCAGCAAGTGGACGGAAGCTGAGACCTATCCACAGCAGAGCATTTATCAGCCCCCTAAGTGGCTGTAACAAAAGCAATGCTCCCTGGGAGAGAACCTGACAGCAGTTTTCCCCCTTATCGATCGCCACGCTCGCTCTGAGTGCTCCAGTTTATGACAAAAGAGTTCACGACACCACAGTCAGAAAGTCAATACCGTGATAAATACTCTCCTTCTGTTGGTCCCTTGTCCAGCACTTTACCAGGCATTTGCCATGACAGTTATTACTGCTGCAGTAAATCTGTGGCCAGTAGAGAAGAAAAAGAGAAGGAGACTGAGAGAGAAAGGCAGAGAGGGGGAGGTTGGGAATTCCACCGCCAAATTTATGAACCCAGGATACTGTTTACTTAATTTAAAGACTCACCACACAGGGTCAGACAGTCAGATCTGAGGATTTGATGAGATGTGTAAGTCCACAGTTTAAAGGAATAGTTCACCCCAAAAATATTATTAAATATACATTTATGTTAAGTATAATATTATGTAACATTTTATATTATTAATATAAATGTAATTGTGCACAATTTGTTTGGACTTTATTAATTAATAATTTATTATTAGTAGTATATAAAAGTCCCACACAAATTGAGTCCAAGTCTTCTAAGACAGTTAGTTAATTAATCCGTTGATTCAGCTCACAAATGGGACTGAATGATTTGTTCACGTATCGGATTGATTCCTTCACTCTGGCTCTACCCACTGACTCAATGACTCGGTCACAACAGTTTTAAAGTGAACAGCTCTCTGGATGGAAAAAAATATCAGTGAATGATTTAAACTTAGGTTTGTTCCTTACAGAAAGCGTCAGAAGACTTGGAATATAAAGAAATAAAGAAAATCATACAATTTCTGAATGTCCTTTACGGAACACATCTTTTTGCCTGTGGGTTTCCTGTGTAGACTAATTTATATCTCAACAATACTATTTTCCATTACTTTCAAAGTAACAACTGTAAGTTTTAAATTGAAATTAATGAAAAGCTTTATTCCATTTACGCTTAAAAGATTTTCTTTCATAGAAATGTGACATTTCAGCCTGTTTGCCTTTTAAGGGAATTAATGTAACACTTCATAATACACATGTTTATGGTATTAATATTCCCAGGGACACTTGTTTTATTTGAATATTTTATTTTTATTTAGTACATTTTCAGAGAGACAGCTAAGCCCTAATCCAAAATAAATCCGGTTAATGTTAAAATGGCCATGTCCCTCTGCTTGGAATAACATTAATCAATACGGAAGATTATGCCGATGGAAATTAAGTTGTTATGTAAAGTGCCCCATTCCTGTACAAGATTAATATATCCTTGCATATTTATACATCTAATATTTTGAAGAAAATCACATTACACTGTGTAACCTCAAAAACCTGCTAAGTGTCTTGCAAGAGAAACGTATCACATGGAGATTACTACAGAGAACATCGCAAGACACTGCTCATATAACATAAAGCCAAAACCTTCCTGGAGCTATAGAGAGATCATGGAAACAGGGGCTGTCCAGAAATGACAGGTCTGAGATCAAATCCATCCCTGAGGAGCGAACTATCACACTGGATTTATTCCAGCAGGGTGGTGTGTAAATACCTGGAACAGGTTCCTGTCGTGAACACAGACCTTCCAAATACGAACAGCAGTCAAAACAGAACCATGCTGTTAAAGGGAGGGAGAGTATACCGAGGAATGAACATTTGCTGACTCATTTCTGTAATTTAACAACCAGGTCGAACTAAACAGCATGTGTCTCTCATCAGGGAGTATATTTATTCCTAAACAGGTCTCAATAGTTCACACAGAAACAAAAATTCTGTCATCATTTACTTACCCTCATGTCGTTCTACACCTGTTTTTTTATTTATTTTTTTATTTGTAGAAATATGGATTTTTGAAGAATTTTGTCAAGCTACATATAGATTAAAAACCACTATAAAAAACATTAAAGTGGTCCATACGACTTGTGCACTATACTATTCTGAAGTCTTCTGAAACCAGTACAATACCTTTATGTGAGGAACAGGCAAAAAAAGTTCAGTGAAGAATTTTGCTGCAGATCTGAAAAGAACAATAAGTCAAATGGACTGTATAAAATTGCACTTTGAGGCCATTTGACACCTTTAAAAATCAAACACCATAGGTTATTGTGTGTCCAAGACATCAATGATGTCATATTTGTGAGCTAATGCAAATACAGGAAGTTCTTCAGTGAATAATTATTTAAATTTTGCATTGCAAAAAAAAAATTTTTCCCTTGTTTTTCCAATATAATTATCCAAACAGATGCTTACAAATATTTTTCAATATTTTACAATCAATATCTTTACAAAGATGTTAAGAAAACCAATACAATTTAGAGAGGTTTTTGCTTAAAACAAGAAAAGCAACAAAACGTGTTCGACTTGAAAAATAAAATGTTTCCTTCGAAACTCAAAATATAAATAAATATAAAATAAATAAAATAATATAAATAATATATAAATAAAAATTTAGTATCTAAATGTAGTATATTATATATATATATATATATATATATATATATATATATATACTACCGGTCAAAAGTTTAAGATCGGTAAGATTTTTTATGTTTTTAAAATAAGTCTCTTCTGCTCACCAAGGCTGCAATTATTTGATAAAAAATACCAAAAAAACAGTAATATTGTGAAATATTATTACAATTTAAAACTGCGGTTTTCTATGTGAAAATATAGTGAAGTGTAATTTATTGCTGTGATCAAAGCTGAATTTACAGCATCATTACTCCAGTCTTCAATGTCACATTTTTTTAATTATTATAATATGAAATTATTATAATATGATGCTCAAGAAACATTTATGATTATTATCCATGTTGAAAACAGTTTTTTACATTTTTATTTCAGGATTCTTTGATGAATAGAAAGTTCAAAAGAACAGCATTTATTTAAAATATAATCTTTTCTAACATTATAAATGTCTTTACTGTATAACTTTTGATCAATTTAATTCATCCTTGATGAATAAAAGTATTTTCTAATTTCTTTCCCCCAAAAATAAAAAAATCTTTTTTTACTGACCCCAAACTTTTGAATGGTAGTGATTAATGTTACAAAAGCTTTCCATTTCAGATCAATGCTGTTCTTTTGAACGTTCTATTCATCAAAGAATCCTGAAATAAAAATGTAAAAAACTGTTTTCAACATGGATAATAATCATAAATGTTTCTTGAGCATAATATTATAATAATTTCATACTATAATAATTTTAAAAATGTGACACTGAAGACTGGAGTAATGATGCTGTAAATTCAGCTTTGATCACACAAATAAATTACACTTTACTATATATTCACATAGAAAACCGCTGTTTTAAATTGTAATAATATTTCACAATATTACTGTTTTTTTGGTATTTTTTATCAAATAATTGCAGCCTTGGTGAGCAGAAGAGACTTCTTTTAAAAACAAAAAATCTTACCGATCTTAAACTTTTGACCGGTAGTGTATATATATATATATATATATATATATATATATGCACACACATACATATACACACATACATATACATACACACACACACACACACCCACCTAAAGGATTATTAGGAACACCATACTGTGTTTGACCCCCTTTCGCCTTCAGAACTGCCTTAATTCTACGTGGCATTGATTCAACAAGGTGCTGAAAGCATTCTTTAGAAATGTTGGCCGATATTGATAGGATAGCATCTTGCAGTTGATGGAGATTTGTGGGATGAACATCCAGGGCACGAAGCTCCCGTTCCACCACATCCCAAAGATGCTCTATTGGGTTGAGATCTGGTGACTGTGGGGGCCATTTTAGTACAGTGAACTCATTGTCATGTTCAAAAAAACAATTAGAAATGATTCGAGCTTTGTGACATGGTGCATTATCCTGCTGGAAGTAGCCATCAGAGGATGGGTACATGGTGGCCATAAAGGGATGGACATGGTCAGAAACAATGCTCAGGTAGGCCGTGGCATTTAAACGATGCCCAATTGGCACTAAGGGGCCTAAAGTGTGCCAAGAAAACATCCCCCACACCATTACATCACCACCACCAGCCTGCACAGTGGTAACAAGGCATGAAGGATCCATGTTCTCATTCTGTTTACGCCAAATTCTGACTCTACCATCTGGAGGTCTCAACAGAAATCGAGACTCATCAGACCAGGCAACATTTTTCCAGTCTTCAACTGTCTAATTTTGGTGAGCTCTTGAAAATTGTAGCCTCTTTTTCCTATTTGTAGTGGAGATGAGTGGTACCCGGTGGGGTCTTCTGCTGTTGTAGCCCATCCGCCTCAAGGTTGTGCGTGTTGTGGCTTCACAAATGCTTTGCTGCATACCTCGGTTGTAAAGAGTGGTTATTTCAGTCAAAGTTGCTCTTCTATCAGCTTGAATCAGTCGGCCCATTCTCCTCTGACCTCTAGCATCAACAAGGCATTTTCGCCCACAGGACTGCCGCATACTGGATGTTTTTTCCCTTTTCACACCATTCTTTGTAAACCCTAGAAATGGCTGTGCGTGAAAATCCCAGTAACTGAGCAGATTGTGAAATAGTCAGACCAGCCCGTCTGGCACCAACAACCATGCCACGCTCAAAATTGCTTAAATCACCTTTCTTTCCCATTCTGACATTCAGTTTGGAGTTCAGGAGATTGTCTTGACCAGGACCACACCCCTAAATGCATTGAAGCAACTGCCATGTGATTGATTGATTAGATAATTGCATTAATGAGAAATTGAACAGGTGTTCCTAATAATCCTTTAGGTGAGTGTATACACACACACACACACACACACACACACACACACACACACACACACACACACACACACACAGTGTGAGCTAGGCTGGCTTAATGTACGGTTAGTTTAAGGTGACCTTTGCCTCTACAACAATACTGAGTTATATGAATATATTCACCACTGATTGCATTTTCAGACACCTAGTCCCCGTGTTCCCTGCTATAATATCTTCAGTCAGAGACTATGCTTATTATCATAAAAACATTCAACGGTTCAAGTGTAGTGGTTGTATATTCAGTAAAACTTTGTTAAATTTGTCTCATACCAACAGAACACATGCTAATTATTTAAATGTGTTACTTCTGATGGCTGCTTGCACTTACAAGCATTTAAAATTCTCAAAATATCCTGAGGAACTTAAGAAAAACTTAAAATCAGACCTATGCAGCTGTCACATATTAAGTCATGGGACGGGCTATGGCACCAATATGTAAGGGAATCTTCTTTGAAGTAAACTAAACAAATGTTTTCCATCTTAAGAAATGATAAATGTACCTAGATCAAAAGAAACCAAGTCTAAAAAATGAATTCGACAGTTCAGTAATAGTAACAGCAAATATCCTGTTACGGTTCTGCATGTTGAGCTAACAAATTGGCACTATCTCATTGAACCAACAGGATTCATATCCTCACTAAACTGCATAGGGCAGCCGAGGGCAGAGTAAATTGCGGAGACCCGCACACTGCCATCCCAACTGCGATGCATACTAAACTGTTGAGTGATAATGACCAGAGAGAGGGTGAAGAGGTGGATCAGGAGGTACAGCGAGATTAGGCCCAGTGCGGTTGCGCTGTGCCAGAGTGTAGTCATGCGTCACACCGAGGCTGTTGTTCTGCTTAGTCCCTGGAGTGAACAGGACACTCATGGCTCCCTCTGATAACTTGTCTCACCATGCAGATGAGCCAAGACTTCCTCAGCCCACCAGATTTCCACACACACACACGTGCACACACACACACACACACACAGACAAACTTCTGCTGTAGATGCGTTGATTTATACCTAGTCAAACACGCACGTTGTTTGCATACTAACACAGTTGGAGTCTGCACTACAATCCACAGTATCCTAACATGCTTCCTACAGCTTCCTCTATATCAGACAGTTTGGAGCAACATATTCTGGGATTATTTTTGGTCAAGAACTAGACACTTAGACAATAAAGGGCAGTCTGATATTTAAAGTAACCATTTAGGGGCAGATAAAGTTAAAGATAAAGTTAGATGAAGTGGATTATTCAAGGATATAGTGTCATATTCAAAATCAAGTTCTACTCAAGACCAGGACCAGAAGAGGATCGAGTTCTACTCTAGACAGAGGGTCAAATCTGGTCAATGCAAAGACCAGAAGAGAATCGAGTCAACCGAATCAATGACAAGACCAAGAAAATATATGATCTTGGATTCCAACACGATGACCAAGACCATAAAAAATATCTTGATTTCCTTACCCAGCTGAAAACTTAACTCCTTCACTCCTGGAAACTATTTAAAATCCAGCCAATCACATTGGAACCTTTTGTAAAATATGCATTAAAAAAAGTCATCAAACGTTGTGAGGGGTTATACTTGGACACTTCATTCCGTTTTAGTAATACAACAATGAAAAAAACAAAATCTAAAAGTTTTCTAAGAGGCATTTGAGATCCAGTCACTCAAATCACCACCTGAGATGGTTTGAAACTTCAGGAGATGGTTTGAGATGCATACAAGACAGGCATACATTTTAAATCACAAAATTTAAATGCATAGTTGGTTAAGCCACATATGCAAACTTTGCAACTACGTCAGCTCATGGACATTTTGGAGCCCAATAATCTAAATGTGAGTGCAAATCATGGATAAGATACATGGACATTGAATGATCGGGAACCACATAAACTTGACATATGGGGTATAAAGAGTATCAATAGAAAATGAAGGGGTAGGAATACCCTCATGAGGGGTAGTAGACAGATTTATATACGTCTCGCATAGATGTATGAATGTGGCCAAGTGTAAATGGAGAGTGCATACTTGATCAGATAGCAATCCGAACCCTGAGGCTGGGACTGGGTGAGACTACTGTGCCCTTCTGAAACAGTATTGGCTTTGAAAGCCTTTCATGGGGGAACATTCTACTAGCTTGTCTCCTTCGTTTAAAAGGATTCATCCTCTTAGAGATTAGGTGACCCTGTGTCACATATATAATCTGTTGAATTAAGTCTCAGAGACATTTGCATTAAATTCCACCTGCCATCCTTATGTGCTTCTTGACAGTTTAAGGTCCCAAATTTAGATTCCGTTTCTGCAGCCGTTGACCAATCTCAACGGTCGGACACGTTGTGTTCTAAGCCTAAATTAAATGTCCTCTTTTTTGGAAGACCAGATTTTCTCTTTAGCTATGTCTCACATTATTTTCCCAAAGCCCCCTCTATTTAAAAAAAGTGTTACCTGAAGTGTGGAAGATCAGCTTATCCCGCAAGCTGAGGAACGCTCCTCTAATCCTTACCTTCGTTTTTATTCCGCCGCAGAGCCAGAGAGTGCCAGTCCCAGCAGAGCAGACCTTTTCATGTTCCCCTGCCCTCACTGTTCACGCCGTGCCCTCCGCTGGCATTCCACAATCCCCTGGACAAAGAGAGCAGGAAAGCTCTATTGTATTACAGAGCATCTAGGGTTACTTCCTAAGAGAAGTCTTAAGGAAAAGAAATGGTTTGATAAGAGCAAGGTAGTCATCCTCAATCAGTCTTATGCAGAGTCCTGCACAAAAAGGTGATAAAGCAGGGTTATCAGAACTTTAGCACTAAATCCGGCAATATTTACCCTTTATCACAGCACTTTGGTGGGTTTTAACATTCTTAACATCTGTCCTATCCATTGTGAAATGTTTAACTCTGAGACGTATGATCAGACGTGCAGCAGACGTGACAATTACACTTACGCATTTGGTTGACTGTTTCATCGAAAGCAACTTAATGTGCATTCAATATACAAATCTTCATTTTGCGGAAATAACACCCATGACCTTGGTGTTGCTACATTGCATAAATATAAATGTTTAGTCTTGTTTTACTTGTTTTCCAGTTAAAATACAACAAGATAAATTTACTCAAGACTGCATTTGATAATTTCTTTCTAAATAATGAAACTTTAACACACGTGTATTTTGTCTGTTTTGTGTTGTAAGCAAGTTAAAAACATGTTTTAAGGATCTCTTTAGATATTAACTGTAAAACACGACAAACAAAAAACAATCAAAAGCAATTTGTTGAGTGTGGTACCATGCTCTACCAGTTGAACTACCGAAACTATATAAATAATAATAAATAAGTGACTTTATGATTGTCCACATTACCCACAATGGCTCTCCAATGACCCAATGTTTTGGTGTATGAAGAGAAAGGAAGAGTTTTCATATTTAATTATGGGGGGGATCTAGCAAATAACCATGTCCTCATTATTTTGGCCAAGAATGACTTATTAGCATTCTTGGTTGAACATCATTCCATCAACAGTCAGCAGTATAAAGTCAGATTACTCTGTGGAACCCTTTCTCTTTAATTACAGTGTGGACAGATTTTTTTCAAAGGTGAAACTATTCCCCTGCTAGGTGTGGCTTCTGTTTATGAGGAGACTGAGCTCTCTTTTTTGTGGCTTTCATGTGGCAATTAAATCTGTCTCCTAACACTGGGTGGCGGGAGGTGCTAAGACAAGCAAACGTCTGAACGAAGAAAAAAAAAAACTTTTGGCTGAAGGCTTTAACAAATATAATTAATTACTCCAGACAGGTATGTATTGAAAACATTCTGATCCAAGCCTGTGAGCCATTTAGATCAGTGGATATATTCAAATAAGCTACAGCAAAGACACAAGAAATTAAGCCAAATGTATCTTAGAAGTTTTTGAATGTAGGAGAAAAAAAAAATGTTTTCATGTTTTGTCTAAGGATGTTTTAAACCATATTTACATGACTGCTGAATATGGGTTTAGGAGTCGTTAAAGAAAATAGACAAGGTTTAGTAGGGTTAAGCTCTATCAGCATTTGTGGCGTAACGTCGATTACCACAGAAAGTTATTTTGATTGGTCCCTCTGTATGTATGAATGTATGTACAGTATGTATGTACAGTATGTATGTATGCATGTATGTATGTATGCATGTATGTATGCATGTTTGTATGCATGTATGCCTTTATTTTTAAAAAGCTAAATTGTGGTTACAAGAATGCACTTACGATTAAAGTAAATAGGACTAATGTTTTAGAGGTTTTAAAAGCATAACACTGAATTGAAACAGTTAATTATTAGAGCAGTAAAGCTGTCCTAACCATCCCTTTGGTTAAATAAACATCTATACATATCATTACATCATTTTCTGCGGTAATTGACATTATGCCACAAATACTGCTGATAGAGCTTAACCAGTATTGAACACATTCCTTTTTTTAAGCATATTTGTTTGGACTAAAACAGATATTTGTATATATATAAACAGATTTGAACACCCAAGTTTCTTACTCAAATTACCGACACAGAGATTTCACTCCTCTAGCACATTAGCAATTCAATTGTTCTTCTCAGAGGGGTGGGGTGGGGTGGGTGGTGGAATCCTGGAGTCTTCTGACACTTCCCAAATCAATCATGTTGTTTCTACCCTCTCGACAGAGATAAGGTGCAAAGGGAGCAAAAATTCCACACCATTAGGTCACTGTAAGAGAAAGTGTCTAGACGTTTATTTGTGTCTCGTGTCTCTCGGTCTCGCTTTGAAGGCGCGGGGTGGCCCCTCTGTCAGGTGTGTCCTGACGGGAGGAGGCGTGGGGCGTGGGGTGGGGGGTCTGGATCAAGGTGTGGTGCTTGGGCTTTGATGTGGGGCCTGTCATGCTCCGTTGCCTCCTGATGCTTCTTGGCTGCCGTGGTGTCTACAGCCGCAGACCAGGTAAACCTTGGGCCTCTTTCCACACACACACACTCATACCGCTGTCCTTTTTTGTACGCTGTGACACAGGAGGTGCTGAGCTATTGAAGGGGTTACAATGCACGTCTTGTTGCCCAGCCTCCCACATTTCTCCATTCTGTGGTTACTGAGAAGACAGCTATGTAGTAATTTCAGAGGTATTATGCCCCAGGCAATAGGCCCCTGTAAACTTAAAGGGAAAAAGGTGTCTCAGGTAAGAATCAGGCTGAAGGCTGCGTGATGAATTTCCATTATGACATTTTATTCTTCGCATCTCTCACCCTCAAATCGAAGTGCGTTTAGACACTTGAGACACGTCAACATGTCCGCGTTTCAGAAGCAGGTTAATTTCTTGCCAGTCTTTATTCTATTATGATAACCCAGATGGCAGCTGGAGAACTTAATTCCTCTTATATTTACCAAGTATGAGCAGAGCTGTTATGAAAACCAACGTGCTCTGAAGTTGCAGTGTCCGTTTTCACCACATTGCTCCACAACATCATGCATGAGAGACTGCGATTGCGGTGTGCATGTACAGCATATGCTGTGGGCGGCCTGGAATGTGCATAACTGTTGAACACACAAACACACAGTGCTAACTTCAAATACTAAACATGAAAATATGATGAAAACTGCAACAACAAAAAAAAAACCCAGAAAAACTGTATGTTATGCCATTGTAAGGTCATTAATTAATTATGTTTTAGGAATGTTTAGGAATAAAAATAAAAAAAATCCCTAATACAAGCAAAATCATCTGCCAATAAAAGAGGACAAAAGAGATACATTCAAGTTAAATTCCCTAAAAATTTTTTTAAAGGGATAGCTCACCTAAAAAAAGAAAAGTATACCCTCCTTTACTCACCCTTTTGTCGCTTCAAACCATTAGGATTTTCTTTCATCTGTGGAAGACAAAAGAGGAAAATTTGTGAACTGTCTGAAAAAGAGACAGATATTCAAATCATTAATCACTGAAAATCTTGACATCCACCCTAGCGTTCATGAGAGCAGTAGCAATGTCTGTTTTGTGAACAAATCATTATTTTCGGGTTCTCAAGTTCAATTCACTGACTCAAAGGTCTGGTCACATCAGTTAACAATTCACTGAAAGTGAGATTATCAATGAATAACAATTTATCACACAAAACTGGCTTCAGAAGAAAAGTGAGACTAGCACAGTGTTCAGAATTTCTCCTCTATAAATGTTTGGAACAACATGAAGGTTAGTAAATGATGAAAGAATTAACTAAACCTTAAAGGTTATCTTGTAGATTTTACAATAAATTTCATAAAATAAGGCAAAGATATGGATTAGAAAAAAAAGAAAAAAAAAAGAAAAAAAAACATGTGAAACTTGTTCCAACCTGGTATTATTGAAAAATCCCAAAAAATTGTGTATACTTAAAGATAGAGCCCGAGCTGCAGCTAGTCCTGGTTTCCTGTTTAACTGTGCAAGTGGGGTTTGTTAAAGTATTCCTGGAGTGTAGTAAACATTAAAGGTTTAGACTATGTGTAACAGTTATTAAAAGATCCCCAGTGTGTGATATATGAGTGTGTGTATTTATTTCTTTTTTTAAAAGCATGTGTTCCAGTATTTTATGTGCGAGAAACATGTTTTACAGTATTTTTACAGTTCATTTGAGGCGAGTGTGTTAAAGCATTTTCAGTAAATGAAGTGTGCGTAAAAGTGTTCAGAGAGAGTATGGACCATGCATTAAAATATTGTGTGTGATGTGGGCGTGTTTAAGTATTCTCTCTCTCTTGCCTAAACACTTCCTGTCTTACAAGCCCTGCCTCCACACATTGTGTAAATATTATCTTAGCAAAATAATAGGCAGTTAATAAAGTTTAATTGATCTGTGCAGCTCTGCATGAAATCTGCACCAATCAAACAGAGCCTAAAATCTAGACCTCATCTGCTAATGTTGATTTTCTATTTAGTTTTGGTTTAGAATTAATTTATGCTTAAGGAAGTGGGGCATACTCACTTAAAACTGCAATTTCTGCCGTGAAATAACTGTTGAATTACTGACACATATCAGTCAATCACATCTAAATTATACACAAAATGTCTACAAGCACCTAGAAATCCAAAAAAGCTTCATCACTACAGTTGTTGTCTTTGGGTTAAGGATTAAATCCTATGCGATTCCACCAGGTATGAACAATATTTTACAACCACTACCATTTGCAACTTTCATTTTTCTTCTTGCTTTCCCACCTCTCTAAAAGATGTCTGTAAGATGAAAGCACTGCGGCCGTCCCTTATCGCTGTCTTTTGGAGCTCACCAAAATATGAATAAAATGTAAAAAAAAATAAAAAAAATATGGCAGTTCCACGTTACAGGAGAAATAGCATTTGGGATTATAGTTCTAAGGACAACCCTGACTATTCACACTTGGCATTAGCAAGACAGCCTCAGTACAAGAAGGATATTTTTTATTCCTTCAATTTAACTTTAATTACTCAAATCTCTGTGAGGGCACACAAGAAAAGCCCAGGCATTTGTGTCAAGAAGATTACCAGACTGCCCTGCCAAGTCCGTGCGTCGCTGCATCGTTAGATAGAATTCAAATTCAAATCCGGGCTAAAGACAGTGCAGCTGTCACCCCCCTGGCCTGCAAAGCACCCCTTGGATCAAAAATTAGCTGTCCTCCTCTGCCTGCTTCTCATCTCCTTCCTCTTCCCCCCTAAGGACCCTAATCCCTCTCTCCCCACTGACTGTGACAGCCAAAATAAAGCCATAAAACCCTCCAAATAATTAGTAATTAAAAATAAAAAATGTTTTCCCTTTCATTTTCAAGTCAGGTATAGGAAGAGCTGCATAGGTGTCAAGGGTGCTGATTCCTGTGCCAAAACGAGACCATATTTTCTTCTTTCCGACTCACGTCTTCACGTGCACGTAGATACATTTGTCCACATTGGAGACACATCAATCATGAAACACACATGCAGTTTTGAGAAGTCACTTATTCGCACCAGGCTTTTAGCATGACAAATTTTAATCGCAGTGGTGGAATGTGCCGATGTTTCAAAGTGACAGAGTCGGGAAGTACTTTGGTCTCATCAGGTTAGTGAGAAATCATTCTACAGTACTGCTCTCTTATATCTAAAGCACTTTTACTGTTGTGTGAATAGGTGCTCAGTTCACTTTTATACATTGGTACACGCAAATAATCTTTTCGCCACTTTTATGAATAGAAATACCTGGAAAAGGCTGTTTCCCAGTGAAGGATCCCCCGTGGAAGTACAGGTCTCAGGCACTAGGTGAATCATCTACTGTAAAATAATGAAATATTTGTGATTTATACAATAATGTTCATTTATTTTAAAAAGTGCATTTATTTGATCAAAAATAGTAATATTCTAAAATATTGTTACAATTTAAAATGACTGTTTTTCTATTTTAATATGGTGGAAAAAGTCATTTATTACTGTGGTAATTTTCAGTAGCCCTTACTTCAGTCTTCAGTGAGTGTCACATGAAAATCATTCTAATTTGCTGATTTAATGCTCAAGAAACATTTCGTATAATTATCAATGTTAAAAACATTTGTGCTGCTTAATATTCAGGATCCTTTGCTGAATAAAAAGTAGAAAAAAAGAACAGCATTTATTTTTTATTTTATTTTTTTCATTATAAATGTTATTCCTGTCACTTTTTTTATCAATTGAATGCATCCTTGCTAAAATAATTAATTTTTCAAAAATAATTAAACACTTCTGTTTAAAAGGGTCAGCATTTAAGCTAAATATTCAATATTGAATACAGAATGTAAAATATTGCAACAGTAATTATTAAAGATTGTATCAGTGATTTCAGGCCGAAAAATAAATGATCACATTCATCTAATCTTTCCTAACGATCCGCTAGCTGCCCGCCCCATAAGCAGGCTGTCAAAAAAACGCGTCTCTGTAGGCAGCCTATAGGCTCTGAAATCTGCACACAAAAACAAATGGGTACAACCACCACTCAAAACCAAAATAAACAGTGTTTCAACCAATCACCGACAGGGGGGGGTTTTGCTCCGACTTCGCGTCCAGCCGTGCACGAGCGCAAAACCTCACAACACCCGCGCCCTGTCTGTGATTGGTTGAAACACTGTTTATTTTGGTTTTCAGTGGTGGTTGTACCCATAATTGTACCCAACGATCCTAGCGGATCGTTAGAAAAGATTAGATGAATGTGATCATTTATTTTTCGGCCTGAAATCACGACCGAAATTAAGTCACAATCTCGAACTTCGAATTCAAAAATGGAATCGTCGATGCTGCCACGCCCCCATGTCAAGTCCAGTCGGTTTGCAAAGTGGAAAAAAACACGCATGTTGAAGTGCTGCGAGTCAACCACCTCTAACTTAGCTACAGCCAGTCAAAAGATAGCATGGCAACTGCAGATGCAGGAGACCCATCGACAGGACTTGAACCCCCTCCTCTTTCACTGAAGTCGCCGGTGTGGGACAGTGGGAGTATTTGTGATTTCCAGTGAGTTATGTTGACAACGTTCACATTCGCGTTCAAAGTTCGCGCTTCAAAAAAGCCACAGTTTGCAAGCTCTGCTACTGTGGCGTGTACCATATTCTTCCACTTTTTAAATTAAAACTTTAAATTGAGAAAAACAGCAGACTTAGAACACTATAAATATTTATACAATAAATCTTGCATGTCACAAATAACTTGATTTTCCACCTCCACGAATGAGACGAGTGTCGTTCATTTCCGCACCGAGTCTATTTTTGCTGTGCTGCACGCGCTGAGTTAAAGTGACAGCGCACAGTTCGTGGTCAAAATGAGCACAAATTGACATGAAAATGTTGTAATTTCATCATAAATGCATTTAATTAAATACTAATATTTTTCAGTCATGTTTTTACTTTAAGACCGAGGTATAGCAATGAAAATATAGATGTATCTGTTAAACCGTGTTTGTTTTATTGTGAACTTGAATGTCATCAGTTACAAAAGAGAAACTAGGCCTACATGGCAGGTTATTTTACTTAATTGACTGAAGATATAAGTTATTGTAACATTATTTTGTTAATAAATGTTTTAAATTTGACAATGTAGTGTGGTACATTGCGAACAAAGGTCATATATTATTGCATAAAAGTCTAGTCTAAAAATGGCATAGCAAACTGTGCTTTAAAAAAAAAATATTTAAAAATCGAGAATCGAATCGAACCGTGACCTTAGAATCGAAAATGTAATCGAATCGAGGATTTGGAGAATCGTGACACCCCTAGTAATTATGCATATTGAATGCAGAACATTGAATGCAGAATATACGGCTACTTTTGAATAGCTGTCAATGGAGAAAGGTGCTTTTTAGAACCAGATGTTGTAGTTACATGATCTACCAGCAGGGGCTAACTAAACCACATTAACTAACCAAACCTTGACACCTTGATAAGTCTATTGGTCAAAATAAAGAGCTACTACTGAAATACAGTTTAAAGTGAATTTATACCAAAAATACATACATTTTCAAAACAACAGTTCGATTTCAAAACCTAGTGAGCTGCCTCATTACATACTGCTTACATCTAAGGCAGCATTCTACCCATTCATACAAATCTGTACGACCTCACTCGGGGTCAGGGCAGGGTCAGGTCATTTGTATGAATTCATACGAATTGGGCAACTCATAAAATACGTATGATTGAGCAAAAAACTTACAAATTTAAAATCTAATCTAATTAAAAATCTAATTCGTACGAATTAGCCACCTTGTAAAATACATACGAATTGCTGTGAGACCGGATTGGAACTTCATAAGTGACATATTTGGAATACTCCAAATAGGTAACAAATAGCATTGTGCACTGGTATTGCAACGAACAACTGATTTCTAAAGAGTTTGACAGTAGCATGTTGCTAAGATAACAGTATGATGCAGAGCACACTCAAATATCAGGTAAAATAATCTATTTTTAATTACACTGAACTATTTCATAGATGCTTTTCAGCACTGAATGAAATATATGTATACATTTTTCCCTCAACTCGTCCACCATCTTGATTTATTGTGTCACCCATCGTGCCGCAATGCATTCTGTGATTTCCTTCTGTAAAAAGGATACAATCAAACTTCGCTTTTGGGTCACGATACTTCTGTAAGCAGCTCACTAGGTTTTTGGAACAGAGCACATGCCTAACTCATGACTATTAAGTTTGAGGGATTAGAAGCAAATGCCACTTATTGGCTCTACTGTCTTATTATTATTAACTTTCATTAAAATAGCTCGACATCATGGCCGTAGTTCCTCGCTACCTTTTAATGCAGGGGCTCTGGAGTCCCCCACCCCAATCAATCAGGTCTATTAAACCCCATAAGAGGTTCTGCAAAACTAGATTATAGTGCCATGGTTTGGAATGCTATGGACAGCAGCTTGTTTTCTACTGGACGAGCACCATACATGAGCTATAATTGATTGGCATGCTACAATTACAGGAGCCTTGCAAGGTTATGAACGGACCTGGCATTGGGGTTGATAAATTAAAAGTGTCTGGCATAGCCAAGTAAAGCATCTGATTACAATTTCAAAGCAGAGACCTGGCGCTGATTAAAATCAACAGTCCAGATGTATAGTCTGAAGCCCTCTTATGTGGCAACGCAAAACAGGCTAAAGAGAGCAGCACCATGGGATGAAGCCGTGGCACGCCAAGATTATTACAGAGTTTTGCCTGATGAATAGGCATTAATACATCAGTCAATCATTTATGAGAATGAGTGAATGTGGGCAGGGCTAAATCTGCCCATTGATGCACTGAGCTTCACAACATACCCTCCAGAAAGTTCATACTAACAGATGAAGAAAGCGTGTATTTCAAACATGTATCTCCTGAAGGAGTTTCCCAACTGATTTCTGCCGACTTCTAACAAGCCGCGAAAGCCGGCTTGGTAACCCCACCCCCTCTTCCTCGTTCCTCTCTTGGCCCCAGGGAGGGAAGGACGATTAATATCTGCCTACCTTGTTACCTAATTCATTATGGAATAGCAGTTAATTTGATTTGATATTATTTTAATAAAATTCAGTAATATATTAGATTGTTTCAGGCTATCAAAATAATTTTCCAATTATTACGGTTACTCAACCAAGTCTTTTTTTTTTTTTTTTTTGCGAACGGCAGTTGGTCTGACTCTGAATATATTAGCTCCAACAACTCCATCCCGTCTGAGGGAAGAAAAACTATATATATGCATGATTACACCAGAAATGTTATTACTGGTAATGTGATGCCCGCAGAACTAAGAAAATGGCCTACAGTTGGATGTGTGATTCGCGCAACGTGGAGCCTTAAATGCTTTTGATTTCCGTCCTGTAGGGAGAAGTTAAATATATGTGTATTATTTATTATTTATGCACAAAATAATGCACAAACAGAATTTCCTTTAAACACATTTACATTTGTAAAACTGAAATATACTTTTCAGTAGTGGGATAAAAATCTATGCGCGCTCTGTCCTCTATCTCATGCAAACTTTCATATAAATCTCATATAACTGCAAATTAATTTCATATAAAACTATTTTTATTTACTATAAACTATTCAAATTAAATTAAGCTTTAAAAAATAATATATTATACTATTATATTAAGTAAAATGAAATAGCAGCAAACATACATATAATAAATACATACAAATATATATTATAATTACTAGCTTATGTCTTAGAAAGGTACAATTTCAAAGTAGCTTCCACAATATTGACAGTTTGACTAATAAACTGATTAGTTGATCATCTGACTAAACATTGTTCAGAGAATTTAGATGCATACCGGTAAGTAAATGCACTTGGCTTGAACTTCTTTCTTCTCATGCCACATGGGAATCCATGAAATGGGGATTTTGACCTCAACCAGACCACACATGCCAGGATTTTGTCTTGGATCCTTTGGTACTTGGATCAGACACAGAACAATGCACGATAAAGTGACTTCTAATTAACACACTCTCATCGGTGAAGGATTGTTGGATTGAATTTATATAAAAAAAAAAAATTCGCCAGACTGGGGACCAACATTCCCATAGTCCTCTGAGATCTGCATACTAATCATCTAGGGAGGGTCACGATCTGCCTATCGGATGCTCTCGCCTCAAATTCTGACCGAAAGGCTCACACAAAGCGATGCTCCCCTCTTCCCTAACAATCACACTGCCAATTCGGGAAGTCTCCTGCTGAAGTGATGGACGCCTGGCAATGAAGAAATTATTTTTTGATGTTTTTTTATCATTCTGCTTGGTGCATGTGTGCACAATTTGACTTTTCCACCAAACCTTCACAGATTATTCTTTGGTAAAAGAAGGTCACTAAACAACTTTCTTTGTCATTGAATGAAAATGATAGCATTTAATGAGTTTTCCTGTCTTGTTTCTTAAATTTAAAAAAAAAAGTTTCCAAATGAATTTTGAGCATGTTTTTAATTTTTCACTTGGAAGCATTTTGTTAACTTTACATTTGAATAAACCAAACAAACTGATGGACCTATGGAAAATTACTTTATGGTAAAACCGGTACTTCATCCTCTGGAAAGAGCAGGGAAGCTTCTGAATGCAAAACACTTTCAAAAGCCTAGTTCACATTTGATGTTGAAATTCTGCTATGATAAATGATGGAAACCAGTTCCTTTCACAAAAACATGTCCAAATCAGGTCACAAATGCCTAATTGTCACCAGCCATGTTTTTGTGAAACTGCCTGGGTCAGTTATACATTTAAGTATGTGCTAAATAAAAGTAGCTACAATACAATTCATTGTGCTCTATGTCAGTGATGAATCACAAATGGTGGCCGAGAGAGCTCAATGCGCTGCAACTGAAGAAAACACATGCAAACAGAAAAACACCTGCAAATTAAGAAAACATCTTCTTTAGTTTTACAACCCATGGGTGCTCCAAATACTCACAACACAGCCAAATACAGAAACGCACTGCAAATAGAACAGAACACAACGTAAATGTCTTCTTTTTTTTTTTGCAAAACATACAGAGATGACATGTTTATGACATATAACTGCCTACATACAATATGTTCAATATCATCAGAATACAAATGAGAAAAGAAGAGTTAACAATGAGCTGAAAACAACAAAAAAAAACTAAAAAAGATAGAGAAAAAGAACATGAGGGTAATATTTTTATCTATACATCAGTTACACAAATGTTGTCATGTTGTGTTTAAATAAGTTTCATAAGAAATCTTAAGTAATGCAGGGTCCAAAACAAGTTTTAAAGTTGAGACACACTTACACAGAGATACATAACGCATATTTTAAAACCTTTTTTGTATAAAATGTATATTTATTTGCAAAAGTTATGTTAACAGCAATAATAAGAAATTTCTGTCGTAAAAACAGATATTCAACTGATGGACACCGTGCTGCGTTGTTGGTTGGCTGTGTTGTGAGTCTTTGGAGCACACATGTGTTGTAAAACTGATGAAGATGTTTTCTTAATTTGCGGGTGTATTTCTATTTGCATGTGATTTCTTCAGCTCTCTCAGCCACCGTACTTTTGAATTATTCAAACAAACAAAAAAAGTAGAAAAGGAGGCATACTGCACCATATGTGTTGTTTTCTGCATTGTGGTCAACACTGCACGTCTCCCCTGGATATTTGTGCACAACCTAGGCATCCGTTATGACACTCTTTGTACTTTTTCCACACAGCACTTTTTACCACACACCAGAAATCATTTTCTTATCAGCATTTTGTTTGTCTTGTTTTTCATCTGTCATGATAAAAAAGTGGCAAGTTCCTAGAAATCCAATGTTATTGTATGTATGTCAGTGGGTTAAGCATTTTTGCTAAATATTATGCCATTTTCAACAAATATAATAATTAAATTATTAAGTAATTCAATAAATAAATTATAAATATAATTATATAATTTATCATATAATTATAAATAAAAAATAAAGTAATAAAATAGTCTCCACACACTCTTATAAAACTCATATTACACACTTACGTGTGTGTGTCTGTCTGTCTGTCTGTCTGTCTGTCTATATATATATTATACACACTAAGATTCTAAAAGATTATAGGATACTTTTAAGCAAGTACACCATCAAGACATTTTTCAACTGGAGAAGAAAGAAAATCTAAATAAATGAAATTAGAATAGATCTGGAGGTGCAAAAAAAAAAAAATCTCATTGATAAAATTTTCTTATTTTGATGCCTTATTTTATCATCTTACACATATTTGCTTCAAGTTAAATGACCTTGTTTAAAAGATATAGATATTTTTCAAGGAAAACAAGACAAAAAAATATTCTAAGATCAGTTGGGTTGCACACGAGCACATTCATTCACATTTGCATACACGAACATATGCACATACCCACACGCTGACGCACTAGCACTCAAATGCACATGCACAATCAGTCACACGCACACTTTTAATGGTACCAGTACACAAAGAAAAAAAAAATGTAACTATCTGAAAACATGACAAACCACCTTTGTCTACATCAGGTAACAATGCAGAGCCTTCTAAAACACAAAGCATTAGGAAAACCGTGTTTCTCGTTCCTAAGATTCAGCTGAAGTAGAAAATGAAAACCGGAGAATGACAAGCCATGATTTATACCTCCAGAAGCAAAGATAACAGAACAATAGCGGTGGCCCACCAGTAAGTACACAAAGGGGATTGTTGAGGTTTTTTAAGCTTTAAAGCAGGTTGTCACACAGAATTTTTCTGCTTAATATCGCACTTTCCTTTCGATGGTCAATGTGGCTCGTTAAAACAGTGAGCGGAGACAAAAAGTGATTTTATATCACTGATGTGCCATTCCTTCATTCATTCAATCTGTCATTCATTTTCTCTTTTTATTCTTGGCTAAATGATCAAGACCCGGGTATCTCATTAGTTGTGTGTGCAGGAAGTCTTTTGATGCAACAATTCACCCTCCTGGTCAATATATCCTACTTCAACCATCTTATTAAGTGGCGTACCAAGAACAGAACAGGCCACTAAGGGCAGCGAGCTGTCTTTCCTGGTATTAGACCAATCCTCTAATGTTTCGCAGACTAGAATATGTCCAGCGTATTATTTTAAAAGTCCCTCTTTTTGATGCTTTTGTGGGGGGTTTTATATTCCGAGCCACATTATTTTTGGTGACAACTGCATGCTGGAGGATACGACCCTCTCTGCCAACTCTTCCTCTTTAGCCTGATTCGAATAAAGAGCTTTGAATTAAGTGGACAGCCCCCCTTAGACTAACAGCAGTGTGCCTTTAAGAAAGCGACCATGCCAGAGAAAATAATTTTGATTGACGTTACAAGGAAATTTCCAGCCCGACTGATTTAATTGTGAATGCCAGGGGGCATCATCGGGGGCCAGGTAATAGCTCTTTTGCAGGGTGATTTTTTGATCTGGGCTTCTCCCTATGGTAGCGTCCGCACAGGCTCGGAGGGCCAGAGGGCAGAAGAACAAAGAGAACTTTATGCCTGTGAATTCCACTTCCTTGCCTTTGAAAACAAAGCTTCTGGAATGGGCAGTTAAACTGTGGAAGTAGATTCCCAAGCTCATTTGATGTTAAGTCTTTAGTGTCAAGAGTGGCATATTCATTTATGAAAAGCGAGAGAAAGAGAAAAAGAGCGAGCGAAGGAGAAAGGGAGGCAGCTGCATCTTCTAACAAACAGGCTTGCTGTGTCTTGGACGGAAGAGGTGTGGATGGCTTTTCAAACGGGCCTGGAGGATTAGGGGATGAGAGCTTAATGAGAAACGCATCGGGCGTCAGCTGACTGAGCTGTCAAGACGGTGTACTGCGCCGAGCTGGGGGTTAGCGGGAACGGGGCAAGTGCGAAGGACCCCCAAACCTGCTCTTAGAGCCGTCACCGCCTGGTCGCCCCGTGACCTGTCGTGTGTTCGTGGGTTGTAAACTCAAATCTCGACACCGTTCAACGCTGACCCTCAGATCAGATAATGGCTAGTCACTCAAACCTGCTGAACACCCAACGCCTATAAAGCATCAAAACACAGCTTGCATGAACAAATGTGTATATGAACATGTAGGGAAGATAAAAACCGGTGAGTCAAAAGCATCTGCACAGTTAAGTGAATGATGGTGAAACACAGGGTGTTTCTGTGCAGTTGCTAAAGTGGTTTAAGTGTCATTAGAGTCCACTCTCAAGTCTACAGTATATGATATTCTAGTCCAGTAGTGGCTCCTGGCCGTAAATTTAGGTAGGGCAGACTCTGGGTCTTAGGCTGCGTGTCCACCAAAGCGTTTTTAGCCAGCTTAAAATGCTAGGTGATCTGCTAGGTGCTCTCTCCGTTTGAGAGCGATTTAGCAGCGCAGCGTTTTTTTTCAGTTGAGACGCTTTGCTTGCTATGATACGGAATATCCGCGGAAGTGTTACTAGCATCTCATTTCACAGATAGTTTGTTTTTGTGTTGTTTCTATATAAAAATGTTGCTACACTGTAAAGTATTTGCTCTGGCTCTACATTTGGCTGGTTTTAAATAATTTTGTTCCGTTATTATGCTTGTTGTTGCCATCTGTTGACGTTGTACAAGCAGAATGTGGCGGTTGGTCGGTGTTGTATTTGTCCCGCCCCTTCTCCACTGCGATTGGACAACCTTTAAAAATGGCGAGTGCTCAGTGCTTCAGCATGAAATAGACGTAGGGCTGTGTGATATAGCCAAAAAATGTATCACGATATAATGTTTCATATCGTTCGGTAACAATAATTATTGACATTTTTATTTTATTTATTTTACTTTTTTTTTTAAAGACAAGTAGAGAAGTTTTAATTTAAACCACTGTTTTCTTTTTTGTTTTATTTATCCACATTATTGAGGCAGACAACAAATTATATTAGTTTTAGCAGTCAAAAATAAAATGTAAACAAAAATATATTTTGTATGTCTTATATTAAGATAAAAGAGTAAGTGTTAAAGAAACTCTTGAACTTAAATAAAATGTTACATAATGTGTGCAATGTAAAAGTGTAAAACATAGAACAATCAAGGCAAACATTGAGGTAGATAAACATCAGTAATAAGTAGGGGTGCAACGGTTCACAAAATTCACGGTTCGGTTCAATACGACAAAGTGGTGTCACGTTAGGTACGTTTTCGATACAGCAAAAAAAAAGACAGAAGTCTGCCCCACTGGCTCTCTTAGAGCGTGCTGCAGTTCCATTTTCACCACAGGTTTACATTGGAAATTTGTGGGGCGCTGTAGAGCTGAGGAGGGCTCTGAGACCGGTTGCCACGTTTAGCATCATAAATACATGCCTGCCTAATACGTGCGCTTCATTTTAATATAGAAAATCCGAAAAATATTTGATGCAAAATGCTGAACACATTTATCATTTATTATTAATTTAGTGTGAACAGAGGTCTATGTTTAGATGAATATTTTGGTGGGCGTCTTACCCACCTGCCCATACAGACGAGCCGCGGCTGTTTTAAAGCCATGATATGGTTCAGGTTGCTCCTTCAATGGAAGCCTATGGGATTTTTTTTTCACCCATTGTATAGCCTGCAAGTTAGAAATCATAAGTCGTATCACTTAGAAAAGTACAAGTTCCACAATTTGAGTTATTTTTCATACCAGCAGCACAAACAACAAAGAAAGATTCGTCTTAGTAAGCAGCACTTATTAATTTGTCAATAACCTAAGCCTTGCTTTGCATGTATGTGGCTAACATAGCCCTCTTTTAGCAATCACTTTCAAATATATAAACAAATTCTTGCAAATTAATTTATAGCACAAAACCTTGCATTTCTGGAATTTTACTTATTAGTACCAAGCATGAACTATTCAAGTTTATGATGCCGCTGAATACAATTAATGAGATTTTTTAAATACATTTCCATATGATATTCCACCAAAGTTCTGTGAAACAGGTAACAAAAAATCTGATGAAATAAAATGAAAACAGAAGCATTTAATAACATGCTAAACAGATACAGCAGACACTGTAATTGAACTGGCTTTCATTTTGTGTATTCAGGCTCTAATTGTCGTGTTTGTAGTTTATGACAAGTTGCAAGACAATTCAAATGTGTGCATATGGTTTTACTTTGGCAGTTTGTTATGAGTTTCATTATGAATAAATCACAGAATAATAACTGGCAAAAAGTGCATGACAAACACGCCATTCCTTTCTAGTTTAAGTTTAACATTATATCATACATCCAAAACGCACATTTCTAACTGTGCACATGTTGTGACATCTCATATTAAGAGATCATATTCCCACTTGCCAAGTGTTTGTTTTGAAAGAAAGGTTATTTTTTTGTTCTTCATCTCAAGAAAAATACTCAATTTCTCGCTTCTAATGTCGCCAATACCTGTGTGTCCAATAATTTGAGGAAGAATTTGAGATTTGAATGCAGATTTATGCATTGACTTAAAAATGAGCTGCCAGATGCAGCACAGTTGTTTGCGCTGATCGTGATCTCACTGTATGTATCATGTTATCCTAAGGCAGTATTTGCCAGACGCCTTTGCATAAAGGTTATTTGAGGAGGAATTTTGATTTTAAACAATGTCTGTAACATTTTACAGACAACTGCAAAATGATGAAAACCGAACACTGGAGGGAAGCAATTGAGATTGTGTAAACAAACTTTCATCAAATGAAACTTTCCCTCCCAAAACTTAACCAAAGGATTCTTTTGAATGGATTGTAAACAGAGTTTAATGATAACCTTCCTATTGTCCAAGAAAAAAAATCCACCCACCTGTCTATGTGGGTCGAATATGATCATTTTAAAATATTTTAAATTTTTGAACAGCATGATTCTATTCTAACAGCGAACCATTCTAAAAGGTCAAAAGGTCAAATGTGAAAGGTTCTTCAAACACAGGTATTACATATAAGTCAAACAGTGTATTCAATAATATACAATTGAATAAATATTGATAGAATCATTTTGGAGTTACACATAATCTGTTGAGACAACTTTGGCAAAAGATGTTCCTTGTGTACTTTCAAACACTTTTGGTTTTACATAAAATCTCATATGACACCTTAAAATAAAGTGTATTTTCTACCTTCTGTATTATTCTACTATTAGTTACATGAATTGTGTATGTAATAGATTGACAATTGAATATTAATAATATTTAAAAACATTACATCAGTGCTATTTAAGGCTTCATAACATTCTGAAAGGTCAAAGGTGAATGGCCATAACTGAAAACTGACACTCTCAAACTCAATGCCTGTTTTCGTTATCAAATGTCCCAAAGCCTTGTTCCAATACTAAAAACAATGTGGTGAATATAGCATTTTCCTTTCTGAAAATGGGTCAGAAATTACCAGAAGACATAAGAACGGTTAATACAAACATTAACCGGCAATATTCTTCAGAGAGTAAATTTACACTAAGAAAAAATCTTTTACTCTCCTTTCTGTGTTGATGCAATTATTTAAATTTTCATAACTCAATTTATGATCATTTTCAGGATTGCTACTTTACACACACAAATGTGTTAATTTGCCATCCTGAACAGTTGGACACCCATCATCTCAATGTAATGATCAAAATCTCAAGTCGTACACCAAGGAGCGGATTTTGATGCTCATAATTACAATAACATTCCAATCACAAGCTATCTACTTAGCGATATTAGCGGGTCTGGTCTGATGGAGATATTATCCCCGGTTATCTCACGCTGTTATTTTTGGATAGTACGGATCAAAGCTCCCATGCTGGCACACTGCGTAACCTGCCCAGTGCATTTGGAACGTGTGATTTTAGGCGATGATTATTTAACCAGGGCAGCATTGTTGATTTTATTATATAAGTCAATAATCTTCTCTATTCCCCAGATTTAGTTAATCTTCCTAATTACAAATTAGCATTCTCCACATACCAGTCCTAGATTTCCAAATTAACACCCCCGCTTCTAGGGGACGGTGAATCAGCCATGCTCTCTAATTCCTCCATGGACTGTCTGACGCATAGCAGATTTCTCTCTCCACCTCCTTCTTCTTCTGTCATTTTCCCCCTCAATTGTCTGCTTCAGAGAGGAGGGTGGTGGGGAAAAGAAAAAACAGAGACTGCAGCATTGGCATCCTTTTTTTTCATCACACACACACACACACACACAAACACACACTGCTGGATCAGTATGTTTTGATCAGGAGCATTAATAACAATTAGGAATCTAAATGGTGAGGTGGGGCCTAACCGTTTCCCCCTGTCTCTCTTCATCAGGGAATATTGGCAGCGCTTGAGGATCGTTAGGTGGCGCTGCTTAGAATATGACAGAATATCTAGATGAGGCTTGTCAAAATGTTTTGGATGGAGTGCGGTAAATGAATTCTGATAGCATGTTAATATGAAGCATTGTATCATTAGACTGTGGGATCGTCAGATTTGTTGTGCGGCTTATAATGAAGACAGAATAAGACTCTATCTGGCAGTGCAAATTATATTTCAGCAGGAAATCGGTTTTAGAGATTTAAACTGTTTTTAATTTATATCGTTTATGCATTATTTAGGAGTTTCATGGCCGTCGAGCATCCTCACGACAAGACGAAGACCATAAATAAGTAACCAAATAATAAATAACCACACACACATAAAAAAAAAAATAACTTACATCTTTTCATACCATTAATTACATTACAACAGAAACGATCGGAAAACTCTTGCAAATGTTGTTGCGCATTATCAAACATCAAGCATTAGCCAGCCGTGTTTACAATGCGGCAGACATTCCTCCAGTGGCCAAAATGTTTGATTTCCCCCAGAACCGATGGTCAAAACATTGAACTTTTCCGTCGCTATCCGCGCCGTCTTTGAGGGTTTAAATCCCCACTCTTCCAGCATGAAAGCAAGAGATGAAAACACGCTCTCAAAGTCCCACGTCAAATACAAAGTTAAGGGCAACAAGGGTGGAAATAAACAGATTTGAAAAAGCAATCAACATTTCCCTAAAGCTCAGGAGCTGATTTGCATCAGATTCAGAGATCATGTTTTATTTATCAGTAATCACAACCAATCAGGAGAGAAATTAATCAATGAAAGCGTTAGCAGGAGTGATATCCGGCCATCTGGGGGTCACACTTATCTCGCCTTCAGCCTGACACGCCGCCTCACTCCCGGGCACCCGCTTTTGCCCTGATCCGCCCCCACCCGCTTTCCACTGGGCTTGTCATGGGCTCATATTTAGGTGACTGATTTTTTTTTTTCTCCAATGAGCTCTAAGGAACTCCATATGGCCAGGATCAAAGGTGTTGCTGGGTGCATGGTTCTGCTTTATTGCCAGCCGCTGCTGTTAATTAGAAAACAAGATCAGAGGCAGTATTAAAATCCAATTAAATTGATATGAACAGATTGCCAAGTGATGTTCGCTAATGTATAATTGAGCACCATGCAAATTTCAGTGGCTGCCTTTTGTTTTCGCATGTCTCTTCGTCTATCTCTCTCACACAGAATGAGCAATGGAGCTTGAAAGTTTTTTTTTTTTTTGGCTTCTGCTAAAGATAAACAAGTTAATGCTATGAGATGGGGGGCACCGCTTTCATCAGTTAAGCTAAAGCGATACTTTCCCTGGTGCTACGGGGGCTGCTGGCTAAGGGGCAGAGGGGCAAGCAGAGAGAGAACCGACCCCACAGGGACAGAGATTTGAGAACGCCTGTTTGAACATGCCCACAGGACAGGCTGAAGTGAATCAGGGACTTAAAGTGAATCATAAGGAAAGCCGGCGGCATATCTGTATCCGTTTTTATCATCAGGTGAGATGCCATTTACCCGCATTGATAATTACACCGAAACCGATGTCAGGTGGATTCTGATCGGTCTCGGAGCAATCTGATTGGCGTGTGGTGTTCAAAGCCACGCCGTCATATTCAAATTCCTTTGATTTTACAATAAACTTGATTGCAGTTCACCTAATAGATCCTGTAAAACTGAACGGTAAAAAGGTCTTATCTTGGATCATGTATAATATCTTAAAGCACTCTGAGCACACACTAGAATGACACCGGTTTTTGAGTAATAGGACAAAACATAAAAAATGACTAAAAAATGCAAGTAATGAAAAATAAGGCAAGTAACTGTTTAGAGAATTAATATTTTCAACATGTTCAGAGGTATTCACTTGTGTTTGGGTGCATCCCCTGCTTTATTTTCTCAGAAAATGTGTTTTCTTTTCACTCAATATTACTCGATATGGGTCAACAGTCAGACAAAAAAAGATCATAAATATTAAATCTAGCATTCACTTCATTGAACAAATGAGTAACAATACTACAGGATGGTTTTCAGCTCCATCTATTGACCTGTAACAACAGAAAATCTTACAAAATAACCATATATTTCAGATCCAATAAGTGGCATATATCATAGATCATATATCATAGATCATATATCATATATCATATCAAATATGCCATAGCTGTTTTTTTTTTGTTTTTTTTAGAGTTGCTGATAAGAGGTTGTACTTAAGATGATGATCATCTAAAAATTATTTACTTTTTTTTTTTTTTTTTCTCATGGTGATGTTATCAAACTGCAGATAAAATTTCAGGTAAAATATAAAAAGAGGACATTAAGCAATCTTATATAACAAATATATCAAAAGTACAATAAACATAATGCGAAATACAGAAGCTCACTTACAACATCAGTATTTGAGTACTGCAGTAATTCTAACCGTACCGCATGTGTCGCCTTTGGCTTGCTCACGGGGGGCATTAAGGCGCTCTGTAAATCTGCTTTGAAAAAAGCTTTGCATTGAGATGCACCATGAAGAGCGTGATACAAATGATATGTGGACTGTATGATTTTGCAATGTCATTAGCGTTACACTTGCGTGCGTCTTGTGTTATTTTTCTGAGCAGGGGTGAAAATCATTTTGAACTGGGAAATGTTACAAGATTGATTTTGTCGCTAAAAACCTTACAAGAAGGTTTTTTTGCCTTTGAAACTTGATGTGTGAACCAACTAAAGTGTTTTCCCAAACAAAGGGAGACGTTGTTAAGTCTGAAAATGGGATCACATGACACATTGTTTCTCACATGCTTTCACACTTTCAATAACAATGTGTTGTCTTCCTGTTTGTGACACATCCTGATTGCGTGTGCGTTTGTACATGCTAGCATGCTTTTATACATAGATCATGTCTACAAGCATACATTAGTATATAGTTTCATTTATATGCAAATTCACTACGAAAACACACCACAAGACAAACACAACGCATTGCTGACAAACAGCACAATTTCCAGTGCTTGTGCCTAATCAATAGACATCCTACATCACCACGGTGGTGACAAATCTGTGACGGAGAGAGACTAATAAGGAGCATTGTTCGCTTGTGAATGACATGACTGCATTGCCTGGAAACGTGCACTTCAGCGAGCCGGGCTACCGATGCTCCGAGGCCCCGAATCTGACAGGGGGGTACCGGGAGCGCGGAGTGGCTGCAGCTGTTGGTCTTTGTGTATGTGTCCCTCCGCCCCCGACGTCAGCTGAAAGGTCCTTGCAGTCAAGTGAATAGCGGGCGAAAAAAATTCCTTCATTCCCACAAAATAGCACGCTAATGTCAGGAAATAAAACTCGAGTATCGGAAATTGCGCCAAAAGCTTCACCGTAAATTGCAGATAAAGGGAAATATGCTTTTTTTTATGAATAGCAATAAAAAACCTCAATAATTTGCAATAAAAGGGATATGTGAAATATGTAAAGGCATTGGTGTGGCACAGGAGCTCTGAGACAGCGGTGGCTTTGGGGTGGGGGGGAGGGGGCTGAGTTCGGCATTGACAGAAGCAGGGGTTCTGATTGAGGAATCAGTGCTATTCACGTGAGGTTTAAATAAACCAAATCTGGCCCAGGAACTGTCTGTAATAAATGAAAAACATGACTGAAGAAACTAAATGTATTCATCTCTTCAGATTGTCCAAGGTACGAGCACTAATCAGACAGATTGTTAAAAAAACAGATAGAACATTAGTCTAATGCCATTTCTAAAAGCATAGGGAATAGTTACCCCAGAGAATGAAAATTTGGTCACTTACCCTCATGGTGAGCCAAACGGAGAATGTTTGCAATTTTTTAATTATGCATCATTCATAGTGACTACAAATGTAAATCTCCACAAAGAAACACCATTAAAGAAGTCCATCTGACTTCTGCACTATATTTCAAGTCTTCTAAAGCCATACAATTATATGTTTGTGTGCCAATCTCATCAAAATAAATGAAATATTGTGGCTATGATACCGGTTGGATGTCAAAGACAAGAAAAAAGTCTTGTCACTAAATGTCACACCATATATGATTTGAAAGCTAAAACGTAGTGGAACATTTTCTGTGTGTATAACAAAGTCATTTTTAAAACTATTGTATGGCTTCAGAACATTTGAAATAGGCTACGTCACATAAATCATACAGAGACAGACCACTTTAAAGGTGGATAATGGTGATTGTTGGGGATTAAAAAACAGAAATATTGTTGTATTATTAATGATAATTATAAATTAATTAATTATAAAGAGTTATAATTTGAATCCCTTTAAAAATCACAACAATGTTTTATGTTAGTTTTATGACACAGAACTCTGTATTAGAATACAGAAGTAAAACCACCAAGGAGCCTGATCACCAAACAAATGATGTAGTCAATGATATCTCAGTGTTTGTGAGATGTCACAGTACATCACCGAAAGCCCTTCCAAACCTCTCTGCCTCCGTCTCAGCGTGCATTTCACACGCATTAATGTATGACTGTAACATAACTGTCCGGCCATTACCACTAAATTATGCACTGGAAAATTCTCTCTTTATTAAAGTCATATTTCGCAGTGGCAGATGGTTCCACGCTGAGCTGAAGCAAGGAGCATAATTAAACGCGACACTTTCCCCTGATCCAGTTTCCAGAACTGTGGAGCCGTGCATTGAGTCTAGTACCTAGATCTGCCACCTCTGTCACTGACTGTTAACATCCGGAAAGCCACATATATACAGTGTGTGTGTGTGTGTGTGTGTGTGTGTGTGTGTGTGTGTGTGTGTGTGTGTGTGTGGTGTTCATTTTTCTTTGGAATAGAAATACCTATGTGTGTATATGCATATGCGCCATCTGAGAAGAATAAAAATGAACATTTTGGCAAAATATCTCAACAGTGATATTTTAACGTATTTAGACTTGCATGATACTTTCTATACTGTGTAAAATTAAATCTTAGTAACAATATACAATAAGGCCCCATTAGTAAACATTCGTTCATTAGTGCATTAACTAACAATGAGCAATGCATTTGTTACAGTATTTATCTTTGTTTGTTTGTCAGAATCTTAACGTAGTCAATAAAAACACAACGGTTCAGGCCCATTAAATATCGACAGATTCTGATTTAAATAATGTATTAGTAAATGTACATTAACTAAGATTAATAAATGTTTTAGAAGTATTTTTTATTAGTTAATGTTAACAAATGGAACCATATTGTAAAGTTTTACCAAAATATGTATAAATATACAGTGTGTATTTCAGGTGTATCTTTCAATCATGCAGCAAAATTTTACAATCAGGGAATTTATTATAAGGTTCTCAAATCTTTGCCTGACCACAGACTCTCTCAGAAATAAGCACAGAAAATGAATCACTTTGTAAACAACACTCTTGAGTATTTGACTATATTTCAGAGCTATGACCCTTTTAGCTTACGTCATAAGACGCAAACTCTTTTGGTCCTTCTAGACTTTGCAAATGTTTAAAAGCCGTCACTTGCACAATTTAAAAAGATCATTTAGGAGTGTATTTACAATAAAAACACACCTCCTTCAGCAGTAAATTAGAGGTATTTATGCGGCTTTCTAAAATAATTGCTTCTAAATAATGTCAAGCGGCTCCCTGGATTAAATTTCCCACCAGAGGAAAGAACTTCCATAGATGCAACACTTTGAATAATTTGTTTTGATCTGTTAGTACATATCAATGTTACCAGCCTAATGAGCTACTGTTACAGCATGTACAGGAAGCTGATTAACACCACAGCGGTTAAACTGTCTGCACTTCCTTAAAACACGTGGAGACTATATGTCAGGTGTTATTGTTTAAACATATATTTCTCACAGTTTACCTCGCATATTTCTAATGCAGGACCATTACATCAGTATAATAACAACAATAGAAATAATGACACTGACTTTTAAAAGCACTTTTCAAATTGTAAGCTAAAATCAAACAAGGAAATATCAAACTTGCAAAAATATAAAAAAAATGGTTATTAGATATACAAAGCATTATTTTCAGAGCATCCACATCTTTTGAGCTTGTTTCATATGGTTTGATAAAAATGTGTGCTCAAATGAATCTACAAAAGCAGAAAAAACACACTGGACAAATAGCTAGTTTAGTTTGGCCAGTTATAAAGTAAACAAAAGTGCTCCATTCTCCAAACTAGGGATGTCAATTAATTTTCACAAATTCCAATGATCGATCGTCGTTCAAATTAACAATCAATTAATCGTTAGCCTATACTGCAATATGCGGCGCTGCAGTGGCATATGGCCAACAGCAGGACAGGGTCTGCAAATGCGGCTCAAAACTCTATGTTCCTCACCAAATGAATGAGAATGTTTTTAATCTAAATAAAGGGCTTGTATGATTGTAAAATGTTTCGATGTGATTGATAATTCAATTCATTATTTAATAATCAAACAAAACGACTATATAACGTGTCACCAACCGCCTCAGATGCGCGTCAGAATGTGTGACTGTTGTGGACGTGCTCTTCCTGGAACAACGCACTGAAAACGGCAACTAAACCCAATGAATTCACAACTAATTAATAAAATAGTGTTCTCATGTTATGTAATATGACAGTCCCAAATTAATCATCGTTATTATTAGTCGTGCATTCTGCTTGAGCGGCGCGCGCTGTATGAATAACCGTTGAGCACTTTGCTAGAGCGTTATTTAACTCAAAGAAACGAATCCTATATGAGATGAATCAGATATATACAAAATAAACATAATATTGTGAAAATAATAATATTATACAAAATGACGTGAATGCACAAGTGAACTTGAACTAATTACGTGCCATTCAGAATGACTCATGTTGTGGACGTGCTCTTCCTGGAACAACACGAAACGGCAAAACCCAAATAATTCACAATGTTTTATTACAATATTGTTTTCTTTATAATGTTATGTAATATGACAGTCCCAATAGTCATTATTAGTCGTGCATTGCCGTTTGAGCAGCGCACGCTAAAGATCACGCTTTAGCGTCAATTCTTAACCAAATAAGTTACATCCAATATGAGATAAAGCAGATATAGATAGGCGTACACAAAATAAACTATTACAACTTACATTTGCACAAAAAAGGCTGCGAATGCACACGCCAACTTGTTACGATGAAGGTGTAAAATAGTCCCAAACATAACTCGCTTACATGTTTCGCGGTTGAGCAGCACGCGCGCATGAACACGCACGCGCATGCTTAATCGATGATCGATAAGTTTAGAACAGTCGAACGTCCTGATTTTTCAGAGTTAAACGGGTTCCTGGGTCAACAGATCTCAAAGTGACAGCAGCCTAATATAGCCTACCTGCTGCTGTCACTATTGTATAGCTTTAATAAGTAGCTTTAATAAGAATCAATGCATATTAACAGTGTAGAATATACAGCATTTTTTGTTAGTTACTTTTTTTTACATTTGATTACTTTGTCTGTGGTATTTCTGTTTCATTTCATGTGTATCTTTGATCTATTGTATTTCTGTGTCCTATTGCTTAACTGTTTACAAGTTTGTACTCGCATCAGGCTTTAGTTTTAGCTGTGATAATGAATATAACAATTATTTTTCTTTTGATGTATTCAATTTACATACTGATTATTGCCATTTTTACTATGGTAAATTTACATATGGAAATATTGTTTATGCAGGTGTGGCTTGTGTATATGTAGGCAGGCAGGGCGGAGCCCTAACCAATTATTCATCCATTTGAAAACATGGACCATTATAATAAACTGCAAATAATGTAACATGTACACCATAAATACATTAAAAATGCTATTGTCAAATAATCATTTATTTAGACACATAGACACAAATGAAAACTAAACAAGGGATAGAAGTATCGGATAGAAGTAGGCCTACATTGTGTTGAATGGATTATAAAATGGTTCTTCAGCTAACAAAATATCTTTCCAAAAACCTTTCAGTTGACAACAATTCCATTAAACGGTTTTGAAAGTGAGTTTTGAACGCTATTTTGATCTATTACCTTTAAAGGTATTGTAAGGACTCCAGGTCTGTCCTTCACAGTAATGTTCTCCTACACGTAAAATTCAATATGGCATCTACCTTGACCAAGGTCTATCAAACCACCTGTCATATAAAACCCACACAACGCACAGCCGAAAAAGATCCCAATCCCCTTTTCAGATCCCAATACGCTGTTCCCATTTACCAAAGTAACCTAGTTACCAGTCGAATTTATATCAATGGATACAGACAAGTCCCGCTCTAGCTTTCACAAAAGGTTCTTCACTCTAGGTAGGAGTCACTCTAGGATACTATTAATGAGATTATGAGAAATAAAAAAATATATACGGTTAAAACAAGCTGAAGATAATACAGTAATACAGACTAAAAGACATACAGTAATATTTATATGGACTCGGACTCGACTCACTAACATTAATACACAGGCTTCCTTCATCCCATAACATTAATAATTGTTTTTTGTGACATGATACCTTACGACGCCACTTAAGCAGCTTGAAATTTCTAGCCCTTTTCCAAGTTCATATTTTTCTATAATGACATCCCAAAATCACCTTAAAACACCCTCTATACAGAGTAGAACATTTTGTGTTATTTTCTGCTCATTTTGTGTTTTTACATACTGAGTGAGACACTTGCCTCTTAAATACAGCTACCGGCAGGCAGAGATGAGAAGAAAATAGAAAAAGATAAAGAACTCTCAGACAGAGGATATGACACCTAATTGGCCCAGATATCACAGCATGAAATATTCATGATTTGATATAAAAAAGGAGGACTTTTAAAGAGAATATGGTTTGTAATGATGAGGTTACAGCATTTTATCTGGCCTTTGACTGCTGTGAGCTCCACTGACACAGTTACTAAGAGCACACACACAGCCTCCACCAGATTCGTGTGTGTGTGTGTGTGTGTGTGTGTGTGTGTGTGTGTGTGTGTGTGTGTGTGTGTAATGCCTGCATTAAACTGCTGTCAGCACTGAACATAACCCATGATAGGTGAACTAGGGCTGATTAGTATATTAACATCATCCATTGCTTCAATATGAGTCATACAAGAAAATAAAAAAGCTTTGTTGAAGAGGTTATTACAGGTGAGTGAATGCAAGATACGCCCACCGTTTAACATGACTACAGCAAGTGACGTTTAAACAGAAGATGAGACCTGCAACTCATAACCCTTTCTTATCCACTGAGATTTAGATAATAAAGAATGAATTACAAAACCTGAACTTGACCTACAGTACTTAGGGGTTTCCATTTTCCTGAATGGAATTTATAAACATTATTTCCTATTTTTAAAATACTTTGTAAAGAACTTTCCCTCACTTGAAAAAAACTGAATTAATTTCATGTGTCAATTAATTAAAGGGTTAGATGACCCCAAAATAAAAATTGTCATCATTTACTCACCCTCATGTCGTTCTAAACCTGTAAGACTTTCGTTCATCTTCAAAACACAAGTAATGATTATTTAAATGAAATCTGAGAGATTTCTGACCCTCCATTGACAGTCTACGCAACTACCACTTTGACACTTCAGAGAACGTTAAACTAATCTATATGAATTTAGTGGATTAGTCAAATTTTCTGTAGAGACACAATCATTTTATATTATGAACAGATTGAATTTAGGCTTTTAATCATCACATATAAAAATGTATTAAGACACACGTCAAATATGGTAAATGGAAGCTCAAGCATGTTTGCTTGACGTGTGAGAACCGATGAGGTACAGAACAGAAATGAACAGAAATCTCATTTTTAGAGATAACATTTAAAATATCTTCATTTGTTTTCGAAGATGAATGGTCTTACGGGTTTGAAATGACCTGAGAAACAACTTTTATAACAATTAATTGCATCTGAATATGAAGATAAATAAATACATTCAATTATTTTGGCAGACAAAAGCATTGAATATGCACTACGGATGTGAATTTAAACGTTTTTATTAATAAATATAAAAATGTATATATACACATACATACATACATACATATAAATAATGCATATAATTGAATATGCATTACAAAAATGACTTTAAAAGTCAGGCGACTCACAAAAACTTGAATGATGTACTTCAAGCTTAAATTCAAATGGTAGCAGAATACAATATTGCAAAATGTGGGACAATTAATTACGTATTTAATTGATTACTAAAAGCCTTACATTGACAGCACATATTTTTAAAAATAAATCCCTTACATTTTAACACTTAAATTACTAAATTTTGTTTAATTTGGTTGCATTGGTCTCGTCTCTCTACAAAGTCTCAATCTCTTAGCTGTTCTCAAGGCTTTTTTTATTAAAGGTAAGGAGTATGGCTGGAGTGGCCTCTTCCTGCCCTTTGCTCAGAAACACCCATACAGTAGCGAGAATACAGAAACACACACACATATACACCCTCAAACACACACACACACACACACACAGGAACGCTAACAGGCATCTCAGGAAGCCAATGAGCCAGTGCCAGTGCCAGTGCCAGGGATCCGTGCGGATGCCAGACTGCCCCCTGCTGTAGTAATCTGGAAGAATTACATCGAGAGGAGTGAAAAGAGTGTGTGAAAGTGTGTGTAGCGTTTGTGAGAGTGAGAGAGAGACAAAGAGACAGGCAAAGAGACAAAGCAAGAAAACGGGGGAGAGAGAGATTTTTATAAGGATATAAAACTCATATAGGGCTTGTCACTTGTGTGTGGCGCGCTCTCTTGGTTCTGCATCACAATCACAATGAATGACATCACACTCGCACAAAAAGGATCTGGCGATGTGCGCATTAGAGTCCTTTGTGAGTGCAGACCTTGGCACATTTCACCTTAATGAGTGGCTTCCAGCTCCGCTCCACTCAATAGTCTTCTTGGTTTTTTTCTTTTTTCTAATGGATTGCTTTTATGATTTGCCTGAAACTGTTGGCTCGTGCCTCACGCTCTCTGTGTTACCAGCTTGGCCTTGGTCAGCCGCAAAAACGTGTGAGACCAACATTCTCCCCAGTCGTGCCACAAAAAAGAAAGACGGGGAGGTGGGGGTTGGGGGGTTATGTGTGGGGGAGAGGTATTGAAACAAGAGAGAATAAAATGGAAAACCAAAACGGTTTGGTGCTTTGTTTTATCTGTGAGTAATTAAATCCATTTTTCCGTTTCCTTTCTTCCATTTTTTTCTGTAAAACCAACACAAAAATTTGGCCACATTATTGTCTGCATGGTAGACGCAACTGCAGCCAAACTATACCCATAGGACTTTGAGCTGCTGACATCCAAACCATTTTGTAATGGAATGTATCTGAATGAGCTCTGAGCTGGATATGACGCCGCCAACAATGCATGTAAATTTGAGAGCAAGTCCCTGCCATGTAATCTTTCCCGAACTGTGCTGCGTCCATTTCATTACACCCAAATAATTCTTAAAGCTTAGAATATGACACCGCATATAAATGCAGTACAAAATTCTGACATTAATTACATAATTGAAGAGTTAAATTTTAGAGTTAAAGAGTTTTTTGCAAGCTAAAAAAAAAAAAAGTACTTTTGCATGCGAGTATTGTAGTTCCAGTTTATTTATTAATATACCCACAATTCCTGCAAGAGTCACAAGGGCCATTAACGGACACTGCGAGAACCTGACAAGGGCAGTCTGGGAAACGCAGCCCAGACTGAGTCACTATCTGGACAGCCCCACCATTTCTACCTGACACTGATTTCTTCATCTGACAGTAATTTCAACCCTTACAGTTAATGAATAATGGAGTGAATGTGCTTAAATTCTGAAGACAGAAGTCAGTTTAACATAACCACTACCATCAGCGCTGACATTAATTGCTCCCTAATTCTGGCAGTCGTGGCTAGGAGAGGCCTGGAGGAGAGAGTAAGTGCATGAGTAGAGAATGGATATAAGCCCCTGACATGCATGGAGAGTGACAGTGAGGGCCAGGAACTTGCAAGGCGAGGAAAGGACCTACGAGTCCAGTGAAGGGACGCTGTCTGGCAAGCCAGCTTAGGAAAAGTGGGCGGAATTGCTGTTGACCTCTACACTTTGAAATTAATAGTGAGGTCATTTTTCTTTTCCATAAGTGCTCTTTAGTGATCTCGAGGTGTGGTGGCTCTGCTCAGAATCTTGAGAGCCATCAGGTGAACTGGACAGGTTGGAGAACTAGAATTATGACTAATGGCACTGCCATCTTGAACATTTAAAGAGCACATAGCATTGCTTGAGAAGCACAGTTTCCTTTTAGAATGTGGATGCAACGACATATAAAAAGGCTGGCCTTTAAAAAAAAAAAAAAAAAGACTTAAAGGGATACTTCGGGATTTAGCATTAAGCTTTGTATTAGTAGAAAACCTGTATTATAAACCCTCATATCCCCCTGAGACGAGAGATTAATGTATTTTTTGTCTGGAAAAAATCCTCCGATGACGAAAAAAAACGTCATTTTGCGTCATCGGAGGTTTTTTGTGCCAGAGGCTAAAGACTACAGCCAGTAGTAGTGTTGTCCCGCATGTTCTCAACCCGCCCATAGAGGGTGGGATCTCACTCACAGAATGTACACAGTGTCAGCAATCTTTTTTTGGAAGTTAAGCTAGCAGGCTCTTAGCCTGGGAAAACCCAGACAACTTCCGGCAAATTTAGATTTGCTCTGAAAGTGAGTCTGGCAAAGAGCTCATTCAAGCCCATTTCCAGTCCGCAGAAATCGAGGCACCAATCAGAAACGTTGGGGCGGGCTTTACACGATGACGACAGCGCTGGGATTTTGAAGCAGATACATTACAAAGATGGATGCCGCCGTCAAACATCACTCGAATCAGCTATCGCGTCTGTTTTAAGCGATTTAAATGTTTTTCTTTTCGTTAAAACCCGAGCAAAGAACAACACTCAAAGCCTTCATGTCTAAAAAAGATGTTATCGCTGTCTTACCGACTGGATTCGGCAAAAGTCTGATATACCAGTGTGGCGAGCAGGACGATCGAGCCGAGGGACGTGAGAGAACGGCGTGAGTGAGGCCGGTCTCGATCTCTCACGGAGGAGCGGAAGCATAAAAGGAGGAGCGACGACGGTGAAGATCGAGAGAGGACAGGCCTGAATTTTATTTGATGTTTTGTTTTATTATGTGTGGTGGCAGTCGACCGTGAGGGACTTTGTATTTGTTTTATTTAGTCATTAAAATGTGTGAATGTTTGCCGGTTTCCGCCTCCTCCTTCCCACAACAACGAGCCCCGTTCGTCAATACTAAACAAATGGGTGGGTCTTAGCCATAGACTGTCTTAGCGAGAGCCCTCTGCACACGTCATCTCCTTCATCGCTCTGATTGGTTTTTAGGTCTATCCAATTGCGCCAAGAGGGACGTCCGTTGGTGACGCCCCTTTGGAAATGATTTGTCTATGGAGCTTTGCCAGACCCTAACTCAGTTTCAAACTGAGAAGGGTCTGGTTTTAACCAGGCTAGCAGGCTCTTGTTCTGTGGAGAAAGCTGAGTAGTAGGGGTTTACCATCCTCTTTTTCCTGGACATGTCCGGCCGTCGAGGGATTCAGCTTTTGCTTTCTGCAGTCGCCATTCATTGTTTACATGCACACCTTTTGTTTCAATATAACTGAATTCATTCCAATTGGTGAATCTGAATGTAGTGTTTACATGAATGCTAAACAAGTGATCAGTTGATGTGCGTTTTAACATTGCTAAGAAAATTCCCGCTCCTCCGTGAGAGATACGAAAACGGTGCGTCTCATAGGTGTCGCTCATCAGTAATCACGCCACCGGCCTCGCGTCGTTCTTCCGCGGCCCTCAGTCTCGTCCTACTCGCCACAGTAAACATAATGAATGGCGACTGTAGAACGCAAAAGCCGAATCCCGGACAGACTCATCACAGAGACTCACTAGTAGCCTAGACTTGTTGTTTAACTACTGCGCTCTGTTACCGGTTGAGTTGTTGTCTTTCATCCACATAAGCCAAAAATAAATTTTCTGGCTTTTCTCAGTCTAGAAAGCTCCAAATTCTTAAATAATTTCACATTTCTTCTACATAAATGACCCATTTTAAATACATATTAATCTTTCCAGAGGTGAAGTATCCCTTTAAGTTAACATCAAAGCCATGGTGATTTGTGCACTACTATTAAAGAGTTTGGGGCCAGTGTGGGATTGTTTTCTTTGCTTCGAAATAAATTGATAATTGTATTCAGCAGGAATGAATAAAGAGATTATAAAAACTTCATCATTGCAAAAGATTTCTATTTCAAATAGATGCGGTTATTTTGAACTTTCTATTCATCAAAGAGTTCTGAAAGAATATATCATGGTTTTCACATATATATATATATTAGGGGTGCAACGGTACAGATAGCCCACGGTACGGTCCGTACCTCGGTTTTTGGGCCACGGTCTCGGTACACGTTTTGTGCAGAAAGAGACTGCTATTTCATCCCAAAAATATGTTTTATTTTTCTTATGAGCATAAACAAAATGTCACAGTAGGAAGAACATCAATGTGTATGGAATCCCAATGCACCGGTTATCTTTCTGTGTTTCTGTGAAGATGAACGACTTCGAGCCGAATCTCATCTGGCCGAACTGGTACGTCTGTACCAGCATGTTTATGATCCTTCTATACACAGAGACATTTGCATTGATGGGCGACCATAAAAGCCTCTCATTTTGTGAATAAGAACACATTTGCATTAAGCACCCAGTTTGCACTTGTCTAAAGTAACTTAATTGGTTACATTTACAAAATAAGCCTACAATAACAGTAATGGTGTGTTCACACCGAACGCGAATTTAATTATTTGCGCGAGTAGATTACATACAAAGTCAATGCAAAGACGCGAATAGACGCATCATTCGCGCCGGGCGTTGCGAATGACGCGAATTGGGCGACGCGTTTGCCGCGAATGTCTTCCGCGCAAGTTGAAAAATTTGAACTCGAACGAATGTTCAAGCGTCTAACTAGACGCGTATTTGACGCTCTATTCGCGTTCGGTGTGAACACACCATAAGCCCTGCTGATGAAATTAAGGTTTAAACACTCAGGCTTCAGTTGTTTAACTAGTTTACATCCAGTGAAAGTAGGCTACAATAAACCTACTGCATTTATTACTCTTTTATGAATCAGCAATTAATAAACTACTAATAAACGGCAAACTACTTCTTCACTGCTGATTGGTTCAGAGGAGAATTACTCCGAGTCGCCCCTGTCGTTTCACAGAATAGCACAACGGCGAGCGCGTCAAGTATAAACGCCTCGTCCGTTTGGAGAGGTGCGCGCGCAGTCAGCGGAGACTCGCGCTCGTGCGGACGCGTCGAGTATAAACAAGGCTTAAAGCAAAAACTAAAAGGATCAGCGCGAACTCAATGGCAAAACCGAAGTCCCGCGGGACACGAGGGTAGATTGTCCCGTGCAGGGCTGACCGAACGGTTCGGGATTTTACCGTGTACCGTTGCATCCCTAATATATATATATAAAAATATTCAAATGGAAAATAGTTACTTTAAATTGTAATATTTTACAATGTTACTGTTCATAATGTATTTATCAACTAAATGCAGTTTTATCAAGCATTATATACTACTTTCTTTCAAAATATTTTTAAAACGACTTTTTAAAAATGTTCTTACTGACCCCAACATTTTTAATATAATCTAGTCCCTCCAGAAAAACACGATTATGCGATCACATAATTCAATGCATAATAAGCCAAAGTCAGCATATTTATGCGGGGGCCGCATTCTTTCAAACACGCCGCACTTTTGCCGCATAAATTGCAGATTTCCGCACAAAATATGCAGGGCTTGCATGATTTCATAATCCCCGCATTTTCATTGCAAAAGTCACGTATATCTTAGCAGAAAGTTGAAAAATGTTGCGTTTACTTCACACAAGAGCAGCCATTTCCCCCTGTTGCCATGGGAACGTTATGAAGTGATGTAATCACGCGACGTGAACATTGGAAGCACTTATTTTAACAGAGATTTTATTTTTTTATATTTTATTTATTCATTTTTACAGAAGTTGTAGCATATTTCTTTTGTAAAGCTACAGAACTTGTTTGACATCAATGTTTTGTAAGTTTGAGCCATGTGTTTATTAAGGTCTGAAATTAAACAAGATGAGAACTTAAATATTCCCAGCACTTTCTGTGATGTATGCTTATCATAGGAAGTAATAAGAAATTACTCTTTACATTAAGGTAGTAGCCTAGTGAAAACAGGGTGTTCTCTTTTTTCTCTTTTTCATCAAACCGCAGTTTTTGCAAGTTCGCGCAATTTTTGCAAGTTCCCGCAATTTCATTGCATAAAATTGCATAAATATCCCGCATATTCCATCGCATATTTTAAGAAAACGTGCCGCATAATCAAGGATTTTTGCCCGCAACAATCACAAAAAAAACTCTGCATGTTTCTGGGATTTTTGCCCGCAACAATCAAACTATCAAAACAAATCACAAAAAAATTTAATATACAGAAAAATGTTATAATATTACATATTTTATTTATATATATATATATATATATATATATATATATATATATATATACTACCGGTCAAAAGTTTTAGATCAGTAAGATTTTTTATGTTTTTAAATGAAGTCTCTTCTGCTCACCAAGGCTGCTTTATTTGATGAGAAAAAAAAAAAATGACTAACAGTAATATTGTGAAATATTATGACAATTTAAAATGACTGTTTTCTATTTTAATATATTTTTAAAATGTAATTTGAAAGCTGAATTTTCAACATCATTACTCCAGTTTTCAGTGTCACATGATCCGTCAGAAATCATTCTAATATGCTGATTTTATGCTCAAAAAACATAAATTATTATTTTCAAATGTTGAAAACAGTTGTGTACCATTTTTTCCCCCAAAATTCTATGATGAATAGAAAGTTCAAAAGAACAGCATTTATTTAAAACATCATTACTCCAGTTTTCAGTGTCACATGATCCGTCAGAAATCATTCTAATATGCTGATTTTATGCTCAAAAAACATAAATTATTATTTTCAAATGTTGAAAACAGTTGTGTACCATTTTTTCCCCCAAAATTCTATGATGAATAGAAAGTTCAAAAGAACAGCATTTATTTAAAATATAATCTTTTCTAACATTATAAATGTCTTTACTGTAACTTTTGATCAATTTAACTCATCCTTGATGAATAAAAGTATTTTCTAATTTCTTTCCCCCAAAAATAAGAAATAAATTCTTACTGACCCCAAACTTTTGTTTAATGTTACAAAAGCTTTCCATTTCAGATCAATGCTGTTCTTTTGAACTTTCTATTCATCAAAGAATCCTGAAATAAAAATGTATAAAACTGTTTTCAACATGGATAATAATCATAAATGTTTCTTGAGCATCATATTATAATAATTTCTGTAGGATCATGTGACACTGAAGACTGGAGTAATGATGCTGTAAATTCAGCTTTGATCACAGGAATAAATTACACTTCACTATATATTCACATAGAAAACCGCTGTTTTAAATTGTAATAATATTTCACAATATTACTGTTTTTTTGTATTTTTTATCAAATAATTGCAGCCTTGGTGAGCAGAAGAGATTTAAAAACATAAAAAAATCTTACTGATCTAAAACTTTTGACCGGTAGTGTGTGTGTGTGTAATATATATATATATATATATATATATATATATATATATATATATATATATATATATATATATATATATATATATATATATATATATATATATATATATATATATATATATATATATATATATATATATATATATATATATATATATATATATATTACACACACACACATATATACACACACATATATATATATACAGTATATATATTTTAATATAAAAGTATAAGTAGAAAAAATAAATAAATGCATCTTTATGAGATACATCTTACAGTACATTGTTTCCCAAGATAAAAAAAAAGGTGAAGAGAATCATGGCTCTAGTTCATACCTTGACATTAAAAGAATGAATTAATGGACAAAGTCATGAAGTTATACAATACAATGCCACTAACTGACTTACAAGCAATGCTTTTAGGAGAAATACTGTGCCTTATGAAGGATTCAGCGCCCTCAAATGTAAATGAGGTATCCGTCGCTTTTGTCCTCTTCGGTTGATACAAGGGAAAAGAGCAGCCACCGTGGCCCCCTTCTTTCATCTCCACCACACAAGAGGTGGCGGGTGACGTCGGCTTCCTGTCTAATTACCGGAGAGCACTATGTCTGGCCTGAAAGGACAGTCTTGTGCCATTACACACGTCCTACTTCAGGCCACTTCTCACACTCTTTCTTCCCTTCCGTTTCACCCTCCCAAGGCTTTCCACTGTCAACTCCTGCTATTTGCTGCTCCTTTACCCGGCCATTAAGACTGGCCCCTGTCCAGGTCAGATCTTCAGAGAAAGGTCTGTGACATGGCCATATGCAACCCAGCCAGCAGCTAGAGGGCTGACAAGAGAGAACAGTCTTGCATTTAATGACCCATCGCCATGGTCTGCCTCCTCAAACGTCATTGGCCTTTAATGACTGCACAGGGCAAACTCAAGTCAAAGTCAAAAGGCGATTTTTTGGATGAGACGGACTTTCACCATAAAAGCGTATATCTTTTCATCAGGCGTATTCACATCCGCTACATTTGCACTCCATGTGGCATGGCAATTATGCATAATTACACTGAAGGGCCGATGAGACTGGGAGATAACCTCAGAGATACCAAACCCCCTCCCAGCCTCCGGCAATGGGCAGCCCTATTGTTTCACAGCCTGGACTGAGGTAGTATGATGCTGGTGGGATGTAGTATTCATTGTCATGACAGCGGGGTTGAAGAAGTTCAAGGTGTTCAAAGAACGAAGGGTTCACATTGGCCCAGAAGCTTCCAATCTGGTGATCCAAGGCCCTTTTGACCTGATCATCTGGTCCTGGCTGTCCAAGCACGTTCACGCTCTGTTTCCTGATACGGTGAGACAAAAGGGCCAAGATAAAATCTGACTGCTAGTGCGTGCTGAGCAAGCCCAAGTGATTATCAAGCCCCCAGAGCACCTCAAAAACCCTGTTTACACCTGTTATTAAGAAAGATCCGTTTCAGGTGATCTAACCGTAAGTGGACAGTGCTAAATACAGATGAAAACTGTGTCCAAAACTTTTGTGATCAGATCAGTAATGTTGGATTGGATCACCAGAGATGGAGTTTAAAGAGAAAAATTAAAGCTGCACAATTAATCGTTAAAAGACTCATCTCGATTCAAACACTGATGCGATCTAATTCCTAAATGACAACGATTCTGCTATGTCAAATAAAACTTTACCAAGTATGATATGACAAAAACAGTTTTTTTGCAACCACACTTTCTGTTACAATAATTCAAAATGTCTCAAAAGTACTGGGATAAAAGTTTATAGATCGGACAAAAACATTGATGTCTACTATGGTGATCAAAATAGAGTAAATAACCTTTCGAAAGAAACTTCAAATAACGATTGTCTCGATTACATTGTTTCACCAGTAGTTGGCGACAAGTGACTGTTAAAAAATTTATTTGTCATTGAATCATTAATACAAGAGATTAGTTCAAAAATGATTCATCCAGTAATGAAACTCTGAATGAATGATTAAATTATTTGCTCATACAGACTAATTTAAAAATGTAATAATAATAATTCAAATTAAATAAAAAAAATTTAAATTGACTGCAGCAATTAACATTTTGTCAAAACCTCTAGTAAATTACATGTTATCTTGTTTAGTTGTCTATTCAGAATCATGGAAGAATCATGAATAGTGATCTCTCTATATATATTTTTTTAATATTACATTTTAAAATATAAACAGAAATAATCATTCATTTCATTAAACAAAAGAGACTTCTTACAAAAACATAAAAAATCTTGGAGACTTGGAATCTTGGAAAAGTATATTGGAGACTGTTAACACCTATATATTTTTTTTTGTTTTGGACCTAGGCCCATATGATTTCCGCGATGTGGAAAACGCGGACGGAATCACAGAATCCAGTCATAAAATCTGAATTTACTGTATTACGTGGAATTTCACAGAAAAAAAAAAAAATGAATAAATACTACACTATAGACTACTGTCTGTGAATATTAAACCGCAAAAAGTCTATTTAAACATGATCCATGTTCTGCGTATCTGTGTAATGAATGGCAGACACACTGAAGCATGCGTGATGCTAGTGGTGTTTTCATCCTCTGCCACCTCGCTATATGAGGACATGAATGTATGAACTTCCTCTCCAGAGCCGATCCGAGTCACTTCATGAGCATTTTCCCGTTTCATTTGAGAAAAACTATCATCATATTATAACACACAGAAATTCAAAAGGTCTTCACGGCAACCCATCAACATAAAAGTTTAAAGTTTAAAGTTTAACTTGAAATTGTAATAGAAATACATTACTGTTGTACAGTAGAATTTAAGTTTGTTTAATTTCATATGATTAAAAGATAAATTAAATTAATGTTTTATGCATTCGTTTGATTGCTAGAAAAATTAAAATACACAACACAGAATATCTGAAATTAAAAAGAAACTTTTCTTAGAAATTAATTAAAACTGTATTGAAATTAATAAATTATATTTTTAATTAAATTAATTAGACATGCTTTTTGATTATTAAAATGGAATTAAACCATTAAAATGGAATCCAGAAAACTTAAAAAGAAAACAGAATTGAGTGTAAATAAAACGTATTTCATAGGGCCCTAAACATGTAATTTCTGTTAAACTATTGATAAATTGTTGTTAAATTGTATAAGTTTCATGATTTCAATTAATTAGACGTGCTTTTTGATTACAAAAAATGGTATTTAAGCATTAAAAAATTTAAAAATGGAATTTGGGAAAAAATCAAATGGATTTATTTGGGCCCTATGGACCCAATCCCATTAACTTTCATTGTACGGACAAATGCATGTAAAAATATCCTCGTAAACACAGTAATTTATATCTTAAATGAACATAAAAAGAAAATGCATGTGTAACAGTATATTGGATCTGTGCATTTGCTTTTAAAATGACAGCAGCCTAATAAACCTGTCTGTCATTAATGTTATAATCAAATAACTAAAGAAAAAGAAAATGACTCGCTGATCTTGACTGAAATACTTTTGTACATTTATTAAAGAATTCATCTATATTTATAAAAAGAAGCAGTGTTTATTTGTTCTTATTTTATTACCGACTGGTTTCTTGTCTGTAATAATGTTTTAAATTTATATTTGTTAGTCTAGTTGTTGTTGCTGGGGTATTTTTGTTAAAACCATAGGCAAAAGTTCCTCTAAGTGTTTTTTAGGCTGCTGATTTTTGCTCTGTATATAGGCTATAATACTGTATGTTTGATCTAAATGCTTAACTTTTTTTACCATATTGGAAGCGAAACTGGAATCGATAAGATTCAGAATCGATTAGCAGAATCGGAATCGCTAAAAGTCAAACGATACCCAACCCTAGTTTGGAACAACATGAAGGTAAGTAAAAGAAGATATAAGTTTAATTATTGGGTGAACCATTTCGTTAACACAAAGTAAGCTACTTTTATTGCTATACTCAAATTCAATGTTTAAGGCAACTAGGCCGAGTGTGAAATGAATGCATGGTTATATTACAGTACCTCAAACATGAAGCATTTCTCAGCCACTGGAGTAAAAGTAAGACACGTTTACACAAGTATATTTCATATGCAGAAAGAGTAACACAGTAGCAGGGTCATATTAAAGGGCTAAGCTTTTGCTTTCCGCCCATTCTTCAGGACTTCGCGCTCAGAGCCGTGCGAACAGCCTAGTGCCCGAGTAGGACAAACAGTACGGCTTCAAGGTGGCACTGTGTAGTCTGAATCAGCGCTCTCCTCACGCCCCGCTGGTCCCCAGGGCATCCGCGCCAAGGCTGCTTTCATTTGCACCCACCACCACACAAAAAAAAAAAAAAACATGCAGGGATTTGAATAATTCTGCATCGTAGTCACACAACAAAGGTAGGGAAGCAAAAGGAAAAAAAAACTATGGAAGCTGAAATTTCGCAGGCTTCTCCTCTTTGCTATGCTAAGGCTTAGCGCACAAGCAGCGGGCAACATTTCAGGTGCAGCAGAGAAAGGCTGATAAAAGCAAGCGTGGGATTACACTTCATGACCAAAGACATTCATCTCTCCTTTTTCTTCATTTCTCCTTCCCTTTTTTCCCTCCTTTTGTTCAAACGGCATCCTCGGCTTTTTCCTGTCAGCTCATCAGAGTAAAGCCACTCAAGCAGAATGCCTCAGCGCTGCTTGTATAATTAGCTGGACATCTCTTTCACCTTGCTGCACTGATAGTGGAGTGTGAGGCTTATGTCCCCTGAGGCATGTACAATCCCCTCCACCCCCACCCACGTCAGGCCAACCAAAAGTCTTCCTCCACAAGTACTGTACTGTACTGTTCTTTAAGCCCAATGCACACTGTACAATTGGCCATGATTTAGCCCCTGAGACTCATGTTGAAAATTGTAAAAGGTTTTTTAAATTTTTTTTTGGGGGGGGGGGATCAACCAATAGATCTTAGCATCCAAAAAAGTTCTGACAGTGTCCGAAACTCCTGCTGTGTGACTGCAAAAGCTGATAAGAAATTGATGACGTTTGAACATGCGAGAGAGAAATAGAAAGATGTAGGTAAGGCTGCTTGATTATGGCAAAAATTATAATCACGATTATTTTGGTCAATACTGAAATCATGATTATTAACACGATTATTGGTGGCCGATATGATCAAAGTCTTTTTTGAGTAATTTTAGATAAAACTTCACAATTATCGATAGGTTACTTCAGCAAAAACCTAATACTAGTTATAGCTTAGTAAAAGGTCCTCAAAGTTACAGAAGACAAGTAAACTGTCAGAAATACAATAAGAATAAAGTAATCAAATGTAAAATAACACTGCAGTCTTCACAATATAGATTAATACTTATTACAAAAGTTATTCATTCAAGAGCAGTGAGTGATGTTATATATTTTCCTTTTGTGGTTTGATTAACATGAATGACAGACTGATGCAGTAATATTGGCTGCTGTCACGTTAAGACAGAATGCATGGATCTAATAAACTGTTACACGCGTTTTCTTACTCAACTGTTTACATTCACTTAAGAGATAACTGACGGCATTTAAAATGGCATTTTGACATTTTTGTGTGTACTACTTGACCATTTAGCATGAATCCGAAGCCCACAGTATACTATCGTGTCCATCTCTGATCGTGCGCACAGAACGCTTGTTAATTTGTGCTAATTTATATATATCATCATGCGAAAGGGTTTTACTGTGCAAACTCTCTAACAGTTAAAGTACAGCATACACGTAATGTCGACTTCACAATCAATCAACTGACTAATCAACTATTTTGACCCATGCCTACATTTTACTCAATTATCCTGTTTAAACAGCGATATACTGGTCTCTCATCCACCTCACTCCCGAGAAACAATGACACATCTGTAATGGAATAAATAACTCAATTATGACGACGGAGCACGGCAGTACTGCGATGTGGAGGCAGGAGCGGTGTGCGCGATCAGAGGCGTTAACTCAGCAGGGTGTTAATGCAAAATAGGCCAAACTCCCCAGCAGGGGCAGCAGCTGAATGACAACCACCTAACTCTGCTGACGGCCTCGATCAGCCCATGCTGTCCAGGCAGGAGGCTCCCCCTGCAACCACTGACACCACAGGAGTCACACACAGCTGCCTTACCGACAGGACAGGTACTCGGATCCCTCACACCACACAATCTCCCTCTGATGTCTCTCTGAATAGTGTGAACTGTGAACACAGATTCAAATCAAATTCTAGGACAATCGACTAACTTTCCCTTCAATTTAAAGTCATTAAAACCGCAAAACGACACAAAAATAAATCAATGTTCCTTTTAGAAATGTGTCCAAGTACCAGCAGCAGATAACCAAGTGACCAATAATAAACTATTTTGAAAGCAAATATATTTCAAAAAGCAATATTTTTTCATATACAAGTTAATTTAGATGACTTAATTTAGATTAATTTAGCATTATATCATTATAATGTACAGTATGAAAAATGAATATTCATTTTATAATATGTTACATTTAACACTGTTATTAAATTTAAAGTGAGCTTTAGGTGGCATCAAATGTATTCTAAATGTAAAAATAGAAGTAATAAGCATGCACAAGGAAATATCCAATATATATGTAATATCGACTGATAAAAGTAAAAAAAAAAAAAAACTCTAATATCGGGTGATAAATCCCTATATTATAAAACCAAAAAGTTTGGTGTCTGGAAAAGCATCATCCAAGTCATAAAAAAGAGATTTTGTAGAATGTAAGAGAGAATGTAAACAGATAAAACCACACTTTTCTGATTGGCTGTGGTTTTGTTGTGTAGCATTTCCATTTTCAATGTTGACCCCAAATTGCTTGTCATTAGAATCTTGTTCCGTCATGTCTGGTAAAGATGGAGGAGAAGATGGTAAAGAAAATAATATGAACAGGTTCAGATGCCAGTGTGGTCTCTTGGTTAAGAAATGATTAATGAGACCAAATGAATGTGTGACTGGTGAAAGGTGATTCAGAGGGAAATAATATCAGCTCTTTGCATCATGAATCTGATCTAAAGTGCTTTAATCGTGGCACAGGATCTAGAATGAAGTACTTATTCACTTAAAACGGATTAATATTCAGAAAATTAGATTAAAAACAAGTTGAAGTATTCAGTGCCTCCTCAACAGCATGAGAGAAAAAACATTTATAGAATAAGCAAAGGCATTTATCAAAAGCAAAGGCAAATGTATGTGTATACTAGTTAATTTGTGAAAAAAGAGCTAAATATGAGTAGGTAGGCCTATGATATAAGAGGTTGCTAATTGTGGTGACTGACTAACCACTAGGGCTGTCAACGAATATTCTAAATTCGAATATATATTCGAATAGTTTAAAAAAACAGAAATTCGAAGGTGAAAATTAATATTCGAATCATGTGGAAAAACATGCCCGCGGTAGCAGAGGCGCGGCTGTCTGCTTTGCTAGTGGCAAAATTCTGAAGCTTAAAATGTAAAACGCATTTTCCAGCTGCACAGATAGCACAGTGACTGTCTGGCTCACTCATTGGCTGTGCTGCGGCAACTGCACATCCAATGGCGCGGGCGCCTCGAACGTGTGCGCCAATGAGCTAGCATTACATCATACAGAGCCCGCCAAGGGGGTGTGGCCAGACGTCCCCGAAATAGCCATAGTAGCTGCAGTTTACCACAGCACGAGCTGCGCCTCGGAGAGTTCAATGTCGGTTCTATACTGTAAAACTTCAATTAATGTTAATAATATTTGTTTCAATCACTGAATGAAGCCTGCTATATTTAGGACAAGAGTCGCGACCTTAAATTGCTTGCACAAAACTCTTGATCAGCACTCAACATTTGTGTATTGTTGTTCATTTAAACCGTTATGCGCAGAGAGCGTGAGGGCGAGAGAGAGAGAGAGCGAGAGAGAGCGCGAGAGAAAGTGCCTGCGAGTGCGAGCGAGAGTAAGGTCTGCGGTCTTGGCCATTAGTTGATTTACTTGTTTTTGTATAAGTTAATACGTTGTCAAATATGTTTAAACTTAAATAAGCTACCTATACAAGTAGTTGTGTCTCTTTGTATTAATTTGTCCTGTTATTGACGTAATGCGCGTCATTGACAAAATGCGCAACCAGATATTCGAATAGTTCGAATATATGTGTTTTTTTTAGAGGGAATATTCGAACGTCATTTTTGAGCAATTTTGACAGCCCTACTAACCACATGTGTCATATTCAAAACATATAGACCAGATGCACAGATTATGCATCATATTGCAGTGGATGATCAAATAACCAACAAATAAAATGCATGATAGCATGTAGGGCTGCATGATACATAGAAAATTATTGAAATGTCGCAAATGTACGATAAGTGATATTCACGGGAATGCTCCCGCTTCTGCTGATACAGAAGATAAAATCAAGGTTAAACCACTGTAGTCACATGGACTATTTTAACAATGTTTTTCCTACCTTTCTGGGCCTTCAAAGTGTTAATTAAATAGCTCTCAATGGAGCCCGCCCTGAGCCATCGGATTTCATCAAAAATATCTTAATTTGTGTTCTGAAGATGAACAAAGGTCTTACGGGTTTGGAACGACATGAGGGTGAGTAATTAATGACAGAATTTTTGGGTAAACTAACCCTTTAATGTTATTAGGAGCAATAAGCGAAGTACTCGCACGCGCCTTTATAAACGCCAATAAACGTAATAAAAACGTCATATCCACGTCGGAGCCAAGCCAAAGTTTTTTACAAGTTTATTACAAGCTCAGTCACATTTTCTTTTTGCCACCAGACTTTTTTGTTCAGCGGGTTTATTTATTTATTTTAAATGGGTGATTCAAGATTTACTATGTCAACCTTTCTTGCTCGTTGTGACAATCAACACATGCCACTCTCACACCATACATGTGAAACTTTTTTCTATTTACGAATATTTCGAGACATGCACAGGCGAGTGACATACCGGTATGTACGCCATTTCCCGTGAAAACTATCCAGCCCAGTCTAAAATATAAACACTTATAATAGGCTTACCATAGTGAATACAGGGTGATACAAAACATGTTTTTGAAGAAGGATTGATGATGTATTAGGCTATTTAAATTGTTAATTTAAAAAAAAAAAGTTACATAGTTTACCTTAAAATAAGTATTAGATGACGGCAAAGGTAATCTAAATAAAAAAATAGTAAGCAACTCATAATGTTACTAAAATCTATAAAAATATATACTCAACATTTAAAAATAGGGGCAAGCCTTTTGATCTGTCCAGACTTCCTGTTTATGTCCAGGCAGAACATAAAACACATATTTTATGAGATCTATAACATCTGAGTAAAATAAGTAAGATAAGTAAAAAATAAAAAAATAAAGTTGTTTGAATGAAATGGTGCTACCACTCAACAGTGTCTGAAGATACAGCTCTCTTCTCTCTCTCTCTATCTCTTTTTTCATTTTTTTCCCTTTTTTTCCTTTCTTTTTCCTCTGGAGGCAATCACTCACAACCCCTCCTCTGTGTGGTTCTCCACTCGAGACTTGAGCAGCTTTTCAACTTCATCTTGTCAATACGGGATAAGGAGTCCGCCTGAAAGTTCATTAATTCCTGAGTAACCTATGCTTCAGTTTTGCTAATACCCAGTTCTATTGATGTTTTCTTTCCCATGGAGTGGGCCAGGTTAACCCCTACACCCCACCCCAGGTCCCTGCCAGAAACAGCACATTGTCAAGCCCCGCATTACGCCACAGAGATGTACGAGGGGCACAAATGGGGCATCATTATGGTACGACCCAGTACAAGGGAATGCTGGGATGGTTGCGTACCCAAACCCACCTGCCCTGGGAGACTCTAAGCTCAGCCCTCGCCTTACACAGCTTGGGGCCTGGGCAGGATGTATAGGCCTTGACCCCTGAGGTCATGTTCCGTGTGCAAATTCAAAAGCTTGACATCTGTTGCCTGGCTTTTTGATCACGCAGAGAAAGAAAAGCTCAGACCGCTTGTCAGCTAAACACTTGTCCTACGTGAAATAATATCCCTGCAAGCCACCTAGGCCATAATTAAGGGGTTTTGTTGTTTATTTTCTTTTGTTTTGTTTTTGTTTAGACCAATGAAAAGAGAATTGAAAGTAGGATGGGTTTAGTTTTGCTGGGAAAGGGGTCTGCTCTTTGTTTTACAGGACAATGGGGTCCATAGAGCCTATGCAGGGAGGACTTCTGTCACGCTGGCCTTACCCTTATTCATACTGTATCATATTTGATATGTGAATTTCTAAGGCCTCTAAATTATTAACATGGTCAAACACAATTGACTACATGCCTTATGATCTATGGTTGTTAGTTCATACTTTTTTTGCAAGTAAAGTGCCTTTTAGTATAATTCGAAAAATGTCCACCTTCATGTGATACATTTTGCTTTTAAATATTGAATCATTTTTAAAGTAAACGCAAGAGCAATATTTATATTGTTGCTTATTTCAAAGTGAACATTTAGTAGACTGAAGCAACTTAGGTTTACTTGACTATCCATAGATATTTGTTTTAAAAAAAAGGTCATGTTAAAATGTAAGTATCATACATCAGGCTTTTGAGGATTCTCTAAATCATCATTGTATTGCATTGCATTATACATTTTGCACCCCATAAGTAAAACTACAGAGCTTTAATCATTTAAACTAAGCATTTTAATATAATCTTGCGAAGATATTATATTGGGAGATATAGAGTGATAACTTATTTACATTTCTATTTAAATAGTCTGCTATTATAAAGATAAGCTATCAGAATGTCATCCTACTTTTGGCCTTATAAATAACAAATACCAAGCAGAATATTTTTGTGCAGTTTGGTCCTCTGAATAAAAATTAGGCTAGTTGTTGTTTCTTCTCAAGTTTGAGCTCCATATTCTCCTATATCATGGGCCATAAAAGCCTGGTGTATTAAGATACAGAACAACACTTTTTAAAAAAAATTTTAAAAATATATTGTTTAAGTTGCAATCAATTGTTCCATTTAAAAAAAAAAAAATGGGGTTAAGCATTTTTCCTCAGGCCAAGTTTTGCATTTTCACAGGGGATAATGCTTTCAAATCCACAACATTTAAGACATCAAACTGCTTCAAACATTAAAATAGTTTGAAACTGTTAAATGCATTTGAATGCTTTTTACATCAAATACAGCATATTCAGATGCTAAACAAATGAGTTGCTTTGAATACCACGGTTTCTCACAATTTAATTTAAAACCCACCCGAATGTGGGAGAGACAATATGTATGAAAATGAGTTTTGGATCCTCCCTCCCTCTAAAAAAATTTCCTGTTCGGTGAGGAACTTTCCCAACTGATGAGAGGCTTATTCTGTTTTGGGTGGGATAGACCTGCATTGTGGCTTTTGAAGGTCCCTGTTTTTTGATGCGGAGATGTTTAATAGTTTCCTGGCACAGTTGGCATGGTTACCAGTGGAGAAAAGCAGCGACTTAAACCTTGTGACTGAATCTCCGTGAACCTGCGATAATCTCCGGCCAATCTCCGTATTAACACCCAACTTCTACTCGATCTGCCTTCATGCCCCCATCCAGCCTCCCTGCACACGCTCGCTTCCAGGCGCCTCACAAAGGCTTTTGTAGCGGGATAAATGGTGTAAAAACGGGCGCCCTTGGAATCATTTCCCATCAAAGCCCTTTTATTGCCAGACATGTGGCATTTGTCTTTTTAATTTAAAAAAGAAAATATCATGCAGTCTGTGTTGACTGCCGAGGACGTGCCGTGATTGTTCGGCACGATGCGAATGATGAAAATATAGATGAGGGGTTTAGCGTTCTTCCGTGGCGAGCTTACTGGCCCAGAAACTGTACGTAGGGTGAGTATGCCAGCCAAAGCCTTTAACAACCCCTGCCATGATTAAAACACTAAATTAAAATGACATGAGTGGTGGAAACGCATTCTTGCCCTCAGCTTCTGAAGCAAGTCTGCGTTATTTATTACCGTGGCCTATATTGACCGGGTTACATTTGCCATTTTCATTTCTGTATACATAGGCCTACACGATGATTGCTTCAGCCTGACCGACAGTTTAAATGATCTCGCTTTCAAAGTGCAACAGCTAAGTGTGTTTGGGCATATTCAGAGTCACATTCATTGAGAATGTGCATGATTTATTGCGTCTTTAAATAAATCTGGTCATATTCAAAGTTTGTAACTGTGCACTTACTTACTGATGATGCTTGCTGTAGTTTGGATCTTAAATGGCGGGAGCGCGGCAACTCGAAACGTGTAGGTCTCCATCAGCGGTGTCAACTGTCAAGACGAGATAAACATTTCCCATGTTTGTAATATAGTGTGTTACACCACACCGTGTATAAGATGTGCTGTGCTTTCCTCAATTCGTGAGAACTGCCAGCAACGGTGGACGTGGACCGATAACTATTTCAGAGAGGTACCATATTTACCGGAAGTGCTTGTAGTTAACAACACTTCTGAATCTGCGGCGAGGGTGGTCGTTCGGTTCTTGAACGAATTGCTGGGTCCGAAATCCCAGACTCTCTTGAGTAGGTAGGCCTAGATATTTTAAATAATTACTTCACCACCGATAAAAATAAAAAAAAATTATAGTGTGTGTGTGTGTGTGTGTGTGTGTGTGTGTGTGTGTGTGTGTGTGTGTGTGTGTGTAGTTAATGTAATCTGGACGTTCTGCATTCACCGAGTTGTCATTATCATGTTTGTGACCTACCAGTCAGTTGTGTTTTTTCTCTGCCATTGTCAAATCCTCAATGATGATTGTTGTAATTTTTTTACTTTCTTTTTTTTTTCAAGCATTTAAAAAAAAAAAAAGTAAAATCATCTTCCATGCCCTCGATCGTGGGATAGGCTAGTAGCTAAATTGTCCATATGCACACTTCAGAATCTCGCTGGAAGTAGTCCGGGTACTTATTTTGTCTCATACTGTTTTCCGGCTACTAAGTTATATAGGGAAGTGTGATTTCGGATGCTGCCAATAACTTATGGGGTGCTTATCAATTGAACAGACAGTCATTCACGACGTATCATTCGTTTGAAGATTCAAACTATTCCAGTTGCTTCACGATTCACTTAAATGAACAGGTGCAAAAGGGTTATTTACTTTCTTTTTTTATTCACTTCCTTTTTTATTCACTAAAAGGAAGCTGTGTTTTGTTGTATAAAAGTAATGAAATTAATATAATAATTGTATTAATTAAATTAAACATATCAGGCTACTATATTTTTAGAATGCTTAGTATTTGTATTTAAATACAGGCAATTGTTCAGGTCAGTTAATGGACTGCAATTATGCTGTCTCTTAAAAGGTAATTTAAAAGTCATTTAAAGACAACGCTTTTACAAGAACTAACATTTATCTCTAATATGCTATATCTGTTTTTTAGAAATATGAAATGATCCCACATTTGGCAACCGACTGCATGCTGAGGGCAATCTATATGTAATTTGATTCAAGAATTTATTTTGTACAAAATATTTCTTCCTCCCAAAAAAAAAAAAAAAAAAGTTAGTTAAATCATTAAGGAACCATAATCATTAAGAGGGATTGGAATAGGAACCTGAACTGTTAAATTTCTTGCATATAGCCTACTGTCAACAGTGTGCCCAGTGAGGGGTTCAAAAGCTGTGTCTGAGCACTGCACAAACACATACACACCAACATAACAGGAAAGCAGCAGTCAGAGCGAAAAACATCAGATAACAAGGACAAGTGGACTCCTGCCGTCAGCTCAGTTCAGAGACAATGCATGTCTGCTGCAAAGACATGTGTCTGTATTTCTTAACAAACAAGCGGACACCCGGAGGTGTGGGCAGGGTCTGATCAGCTGTCAGTCGGCCCTTGAAAAAGTCACAGAAACATACTTCAAGTATGCATTTCTATACTTGAGCCATAGAAAATTGCGGTCACTTCTTTGACTTTTTGACTGTCATCTCTGTAAATATTCTTTTCTCTTTTATTGTTGCTTTATTTTTATTTCTTTGGGGGTGCGGGGGGGGTAAAGTTCTTCATGATAACGCCTTTCTTTCTCATCTTTGGCTTCACTTTGAATGTCACCAGGATTGACAGAATAATATGCACTCATCATTTTGCAGATGCAAAAAAAAAAGAACTGTGAACACTGGGTACATTTTTGGGGGTATTTGCTTCTTTTTAATCAATGGAGAAAGACTGACATGTCCAATCATAATAACACATCAACTGCTAAATGGGCCTTTGCAATCACTGTCAGTTCCATTCCATTAGGGAGTCCTGTATGTACGGACATCAATCAGCTTTTTGTGGCGTTATTTATTTATAATTTTATAATTTAACTATTTATCTATTTATTCATTCTAAACAATTGAATTCTGCACTTTGACTATGTCCTTGCCTAATCAAACAATGCTGGTACAACAAATTGCTTGTGTACAGGTTGTCTAATTTTGCAACAATAAAGTTATTTCATGAAGTGTAGTTATTGTTATTGTATTTAAAAAAAAATCTTCCTGATTCCTGAAAAAAAGATAATCCCGTGCAATCAATGATTGAAATATGTAGCATTAAATAAACTGAATTCTGTATATCAAACAAACATAAACAAAAAATGCACTTAATTTTTCTAATTTCATGTTATGCTGTGGAAAAGCCTCTTCAAGACTTGTAACCCTGTATATTAAATAAATTATATGTAAAGATCAACTGTAGGAAATCTTGTATTATTATCTCAAATGAAGAAACCATGAAATTATTTGCCTCCATTTAAGACGGCATGCAATCCAATTTAAATATTGCATACTTTAAATCCCGGCTGAATTCTTTTTATCCTCCAGAAAAGAACATCCAGTGGGTCACCCACATACTGGCAAACAGATAAAGCCTGCATGAAATTTGAGCTAAACCATAACCCACTGTCTGTCCTGAAAGTTCATCAAAACTAGATTCTCAGTATCCAAAAGATATTGATGATATTAAGGGTCTAGAAACGGAGAAACTTTGCATTCACTTGTAAAAGCACTGACATTTAGTTTTTCCTCCCACCTCATAGTATTTCCATCACAAAAGTTTTGCGATCGAACCCAAAAGTTTATCAGAGTAACTGAGAACGCAATTGAAATATAATTTTTCCCATCTGCTTTTTGTACCATCACAATGTCCCTTTAAGACCTCACATTTAAAATATTGTCTTTTGTGTTCCACAGAAGAAAGAAATGCATAAATGTTTGGAACAATATTAGGTTGGAACAACATTTTTTGAGTGAACTATCCCTTTCAGATGATTTGAAAAGCCTAGATCAATAGCAATCGATAATCTTTGTCCTCATCAAATATTGACGTGCAGTGTTCAAGTGGATGAAGACATAATGCATTAACCATTATCCAGATTGTAACAATGTATGTTGATAAGGCAAGAAGGCGGAAGGAATCGGAGAACGTTTAACTCTTTAATATATATAAATAAACACAAAACGAAAGTAAAAGTGGCAGCCGCACACACATAAAGAAAACTGGTCCTCTCTCGTCCTTCACTGTCATCGCTTCCCCTTTTATGCTTCTTTTATGCTCCTCCGTGAGAGATACGAGACAGGTACAGCGCGCAGGTGGCACTCATCATCAATCACGCCACCAGCCTCGCGCTGTTCTCTCACGGCTCTTGGCCCAGCCCTGCTTGCCACACAGATCACAAATATTATTAAAATGAGAAGCAGACATCATGCCATCCTATGAAGTCTGCACATGGCACACCTCACTCCGATGGCCTTGGCCTTGGCCTTGTGCCCAGCTGGATCACGGGAGGGTCAAAACTCAGAAACCTGTCTAGCCGCTCACGTCCATTAGTCCAATTGCTAGCAGCAACTTGGCATGGCCAATATCCCCCTTTTTCCCTAACTCACCAGACAGGTTGTCAATTTATCACGGAGAGGTCACTATCTCTCATCTCTTCAAAGTGTCGTCTAAACCTGAGCTCTGCGGTGTGGATTCGACGGGCTATTAAGCAAATTACTGGCTGGTCAGTTATTGCACTTTGTGCACTGCTCATCACATAACTCAAAAGGCCTGCTCATCTCCTTTTGACCCCCAGGCCCACTCTGCATATCTTGCACTGCTAATTCATTGATTAAGTGCTTGTAGCTCTTGTTGTTGCTAAGGACGGCAGGAAGTGGGAAGGAAAAAAACAAAGCATTATCGGAATGGAAAGCAGCAGGGGGGGTTGTACAGGCACGCTGGCATAGCAGTGCATGGGATCATTTGTTTGTGTTTGTAAAGCATGTAAATAATATAGCAGTAAGTAGCACTGTGGCTACACATAGCTTAGGAAAAGAGCAGGAAGATTGAAGGTAATCAGATTAAGACCACATGCTGGCTATAGACAAAAAGCAGCAGTATAATACTCATTTGTCCTTTTTCCTCTCTAAATGCAGAAGTACAAGAAAAATAATGAGAATTCAGGTAGGTGTTATTGAACCTAGCTTTTCAGAGCAATGGTTTTGGATGGTGAGGATATTGACTTAAAGTAAACAGTCATAATTCTTTAGTATGTGGCCGGTGACACAACATCAGAGGTCAATGGTCATTTCAGCAGGCCTTTAAGACTAATTTCTGGTAGTAAACAGAGAAATAAAACAGCATTCTTGTATTTAAACTAAGAGCACAATTGTGTGTAAACTACTTAAAATGCCTCTCTTTTTCTTTTCATGCTAGCTAAGCCTCTATGCCTGTACTCTCACAGTGAGCTATACGGTAAAGACTGTGTTCATTTTTGTGTGTGAACATGTGTGGGTGTATGTTCGTGCATGTTAATGTGTGTGGCTTATCTAAAACCACAACAGTGTCTACCTTAATGCTGTTATCCAAACTAGGACAGAGGAAAGGGTATCCCTAAATGAGATTAACATTGCTTGTATATTGCATAGGTACACAGAGGCCTTGATCATAATGGATGGAGCTCAAAGATTTTCAGAACAAATACAAACCTAGATCTACAGCAGCCGCATTTTTAGTGACATCTCTTGAACTGAGTTTAATGTTGGACAATATCGTAGTCTACACAGATACAAAATATACTTTTTTATTTGCATTAATTTACTTTTGTGTACAGGGGATAACTAGACATGGTATGGCTGATTGCAGTTCACTTTGCTTTCATTCAAATTGTGTGAACGCTGGTGCGCCCAACAATTTGTATTAAACTACTCCATCTTACCTCATGGACCACCGGAAGTATACAATGAAAACCATTTCGCAAAAATAAAAATGAGTTACAATTCATAAAGGTGTTGATTTCAGCCAATTATATGAGTCACTTACGAGAGTTTCTGCTGGCCTCAAAGATACCCTTATCTTGTCATGATGATTACTGAAATAAGTTCCCTTTTCCTCTTTATTTTTGCAAATTACTAACCATCTTTTAAGAGGTCAACACTCCCTGTCTTGATTGACATCCTTGAATGTATAATGAACTGCTCGGCTGTTTCCCACAAAAAGCCTCAGCTGGATCTCAGAATTCCAGCAAGCTGCCCTTGATGTGCATGAGACCGGGCTGACGAACCCCTATCTGCGCTAATCATTACCCGCCAAGGCCTCCTCTTTTTTAATAAACGAGATAATTGGCTATCATTGTCTGGCTGGCTCTGTTTGGTGAGTGGGAATGGAAATGGCAGTGACCAGATGCCTCGCTCCCGCTCTCAAAGCTCTTTAATTAGAGAGGGCCCAGTGAACCTGAGGACCACGCCATTACAAAAGCAGGGAAAAGGGCAATTAACGGCCGAGTGGTCCCCTCTCCGTCCATCTGTCAGAGCGCAGGTGAAAGGATGATGAAGGAGGTCTATCCTCAGAGGCCCATATGGAGATCCTTATGGGCAAAGCCTCTCAATGCCTTTCCTTTAAGAAACATAGTACTTTTTTCCCTCCTTTTGCACTGGCATCAATAACTGCCTGGGAATGCAATGAGACAGCTGCGTGGTCAACAGACATGCAGTCTACCTGTCTTGTTAGATGGTGTACATGTAAATGGGTTTTCTCCATGCATGGTTCAATGTGATTTTTTTTCTTCTTTCTTTCAAACAATGCAGTCATCAGACAGCACACCTCCAGAGAGTACATATCGGGTGAAATTTCATTCCATTCACCATTGTGATTTTCCCCTTATATAAATTTACCATACAGTAGTACAATGTTCAGAATACCATACTAACATACTACTCTTTTCTTCATTTATTTTGACAATAGTATATACTGTATACAGAATGAAAATGATTTTTAACATCACTTTTTAAATTATTATTTACATGGACTTCCAAAAGTTAAGACTGATTGTATGATTACACAAAATTGAATTAAATGTTTGATTTTTTTTTTATTATTATTTATTTACCATCATTCTCCAAAATATCTTATTTTGTGTTCAACAGAAGAAAAAAACTCATAGATTTGGAACGACTTGAGGGTGAGTAAATGATGACAAATTCTTGACCTATGCCTTTTACTACTGTTTTCATTTGGAGTGAACTGTTTATTGTAACTGTTTAGAGTTTGTTTTCTGGTTTATTGTTGAGTCTGTTTTCTTCCTGTTTAATGCCTTACTGTATGTATTTATGCTTTCATGTGGCACAAGTCTGATTCCCGAGCTAATTGCTGAATTTGGAACCGCATTGTACTCTTTCTACTATAGTATGAGTAGTATGTTAGTATGTGGTTCCAAATTCACCAAATGATCCGGTTCTTTTAAGTGATTTTAAAACACTTCTGAAAAAGATGGAGCAGTTTATGAATTAATCCAATTCACTTACTGAACCTTAAATCATTCTTTTTATCACGTCCGACTACAACCAAGACATGATACTCTGTTAATGGTAGTTTGTGAGAACTTCCTGCGTATGATTCATCGACTCATCACAGTGAGTAAATAGAGATAGACATTATAAGTTTTGATTGTGGTATATTTATAAGAAATATATGGAGGAATTTGCTAATGTTTCATTAATTCGTCCAAATTGTTGCAGTTTAGCAAATAATAAAGAAAGGAGAACAATCTTGTACATTTCTATTACTTTCAAGAAATCGAATGTTTATTTAGATAGCAATGAAAGCTTCTTTGATTGGCCATTCACAGAGATTCAATGTCCACCTTTATGGATTGCTATCTCAACAACTTTACCTTGAGCAACATGACATTTTCTTGGCAGAGGTTTAGAGACACCTCACATAGGTGAGAAATAATTCACCTTTTCAACAAATCCAAAATTATTAACATGCTTTTAATTAAGACCAACAGTAATACAAAATTTTGAACATACTGTTGTGAAAAGATTATTCATTTGAAGCTAATTGTACGTGATCATTAAATACTGTAATGACTGTGAACAGTGCGGCAGAACGTCTGGGGAATGATTGTTGTTGCGCTGAATTAATCCAAGTTCTCCGTGCAGTATATTTACTTAAGCCATTAAAACCCATGACAGAATGCCGTCAGGCAGAATCAGTGGTATTCAGATGACCTGCTTTTTGTCTGAACGTTTCATTGGCCCTGTGCCCATTCAAATGTCTACAGCATTTGCACTTATCAAACGGGATCGAAATGCAAATTCGCATTTTCTTACCAGCCACTAAAGCTCTGGCAGTTTACTATTTAAATAGAACTCTTCAGCAATTAGATCTTCAGCAAATTTCAAGCATTTAAGTTCTAGGTTTTTTCTTCGACTGACATTTGTTTATAATTTACTAATATGACATGGGATACAATGGCAGAATAACATTTAAGTCTCGACAGTAGCTCTCTCCCGTGGTGCTGACATCTTCAGGTCAAATTATTCAGTACCCTAGTTACCAGTGTTAGGGGTAACACATTACAAGTAACTAGAGATGTGTAATCAGATTACTTTCAAGTAACTAGTAAAGTAACGCATTACTTTTAAATTTACATAAATTTACAAAATATCTGAGTTACCTTTTCAAATAAGTAAAGCAAATTACTTTGTTTATTCATTGACTGACAGCTCTATTGTCCTCATGTTGAGTGAAATCGGGAGTATGCAGAGACGCTGAGTGTGAATATGATGCTTATTGTAGTTCTAGACTAAATGTGAGCATGCATTCACTTGCACAAAAAAAGATTCAGTATTCCTTAAAATGAATAAAATCAGTGAAATGCTAAATCAGAATACTACGCAAACCTCCAATAATGAAATGCACTAAATAAAACAAATGTTTTCATGCATTTAATCTCACTTTTTTGACCAATGTACTTGCTGACCTTCGATGGTTCAGTTAAACCATAAGCAAAAATGACTTGAGATTTTTTCTTTTTATTGATGAAGTAAGAATTAAACTTTCTTCTCCTGCATCTTATTCTTCTGGAATCCAGAATGGCAGAACAGCTGAAAGGTTTGTTTGAGCTGCACCCTCTACTACGGACGTTAATTTGCATTTCCTTTAGCCTTATTATTTCAATTTTGATGTGAAAGGGCCTTTACATTTGCCCCCCAAAAAAAGAAAAAGGCCAGCCCAGCCCAGATAAGAAAAAGTAACCCAAATGTAACGTAACACATTACTTTTCTTAAAAGGTAGCTAACACAATTAGTTACTTTTTAAGGGAGTAACGCAATATTGTAATGCATTACTTCTCAAAATAACTTTACCCAACACTATCAGATCTGTATGTGTGGCTTCTCCAAAGCTTTTGGGACATTGATCCTCACTTTGTCCGCACACATTCTGAGAAAGCCAAAGATGCGGTAGGATTGTGGAAAACAGAGCAAAGGGAAGTTTAAACATGTCTACACCTGACATTAGCAGACTCTTGGTTGTGTTGATTGTATGTGTTTTTTATGACATACCTGCTGAAACATTGGACAAGGATGAATAGGTGTCTCATCACAGCCGTGGTACTGACCCAGAGGAAGGCTTCAACCTTCAAGAAAAAAAGGCCCATGTCGATTTATCATTCTAATTATCTGAGGCAGCTCTGGGGCTGCGCTGCCCAGTGACTGTCTGACTAAGGGAAAATGCACCAGCAATGCACAGCTAAAGTGAATATTAATAGGGCTGGCGGTTGCAGACGTAGGATGCATTTTATTACGAAGACTAATGGTCCACTTGAGCAAACCCTCATTGCAATATCTCAGCTTGTTTGACCCTTTCTGGCCTGCTTTGAATATAATACCAAGATCTGGTCAGGTCACCATCTCAGAACTCAATATCACACAAGGCAATTTCAAAGTTAACCCTGCAGCCGCCAGCGTCTGTCACGTCCTTTCATAAAGACCCTTTACGCCGCTTTTCCCTGTTCTCTTTTGGACTAAAAGGCTAAAGTTTGTTTTCATACTGCAAAAAAATATTGTAGGCCTAAATGTAATGGTACACATTTTTTTTAATGTTGCTACCTTGTTTCATTACTGTATTAAAACTGTTTTATTTTATTTTATTGAATGTAAATGTATTTTATTTTTTTACAATGCAGCAAAACAGCTTTACATTTCACCCTTTCCGAAACAGTGCAGTAAGTGTGTATTATCAACAGTTTCGCTGCCTATGAGGTGCTTCCTCGCACACACCCACATGCAATGTCCTGTGAATATTCTCCAGCCTGTCAGCAAAATATTTTCTCCCTTAAGAAACACAAGACTGTTAAATCACAGCTCCACTGCCTGGTCTTGTTCACTAGGAATGCCGTCGCAACCAGAGAAAATGGTATGCGGCGTGTTTGGGGGGCGAGCCAAAGGGAAACTCTGTGTTTTATAGCATGTACAGTACATACAAATACCACAAAGCATTCAAAAACTGCCCTTTTTCTTTTAATCTTACCACATTGGAATATTGCAATAACCGCTCAATCTGATGCCGGACCGCGATTTCAGAAAGGTCAACTTATCTTTCAGACGCACATATGCATGCAATGGAGGGTGAAAAAAAAGTGTAATGATAATTCACTGCACAGACAATGAAAACGAGAGACAAAAAAGATTTTATCATTAAATAAAATATATACATGGAAGAAGAGGCTTTGGATTGGACAGGGCGAAGGAGAAGTGTTTTGCTTATCAACTGGAATCGGGAGATTGAAAGACACAATCGCCAGACGCCCCCTTCCGAAACGGCCCCCCTCCCCTCCCATTTCCATTACTGCATCAGGATGCTTTCATCATCTAATTTGGGTGCAAAGCAAAAAAAGGTGAAAAGCTTCACAGTATTAAAGTGAACTCAACTAAGGTTAAGAAGTGAGGAGCCTTGTTGTACACACACTTCCACATACCTACATGCACGCCTCTCTCTTTCTGTGTTTTAAAAGCTATTGAGCTGCCTATAAACATCATAGGCTCGCTATCTATTTTAATTTTGAAATATAATATATAAAATACTTAATTTAGACCAAATGCTAAGAAAGCATCACATGTATCATGTAGAAAATGTAATCCCAGAAGGCAATATGAAGTGCTCAGCAAATATTAATTATAAATAATGTATATATTTCACATTTCATTCTGCACTAAAGGCATCACTAAAAAATAGTTCAGTGTTGTTAAAAATAAATATTAAAATGTGTTAAAAAAAAAATACCAATGTTTTTATGCTTTTTAGAGTACAGCAACATTAGCTTAGCAACATGCTATAGTTAATTACTTTTTTAAGGTCAGCATAAAATGAAAATTCAACATACCTATTTTCCAAATGCATGTTATAGATTTTATTGTGAATGATTCATCCATCCATTGACCTTGTAATGTTTAATAAAAAAAGTCATAAATGGATCTTCCGGTGAAAATGGCAGACTTCTCTCTGGTGACATATACAGGACTTTACACATCATGTGGTTCTCTTACACCCCACCCCCGCAATCTCACGTTCATCAGCCTCCATTTTTGAGAGCAATGGACGCATTTCAAAACACAATCAACAGTCGATTGATTTAAGTGTCCGCCCTATTTTTTTTTATAATTTTTTGGATAATTTGTTACACTCGGTTGTATATCACAATATAGAAGAAAAGATCTGTCGCTACTTCCATATCATCATTGCTGCGTCCAAAATCACGTACTGTATGAATAGGTACATTTCAATACAATACATTACAATACATTTTCTCTGTGTATGCTCTTTAAAAGTACCCTCTATATACCGGTAGTATGAATAAAATTCGGACGTACTACATCCACCACATTGTCATGTGACCTACTAGCGCGTTAGTTGCGTCGCTTCACTTCCATTCATAAATCCTCACCCGTCCGTGGGCTAATTAGATAGTAAAGTGTCCAATGCACACTTCAGAAGCTTGGAGTAAGTAGCTCATCCGGGGACTTTTCGTCTACTGTTTTTTTAACACTATCTATTCGAACATACTACTATTGTGGCATACTATTTTTCATATAGGCCTACTATACAGTAGGGAAGTATTTGGATGCAGCACATGACTTCAATCAATTAAAGTTGAGTCAAGTGGATCGCTATATGTGCCATGTGGATTCACTGTCTATGTAGAGCATAATAAATCATTCACTTATGAAGTTTAGGATGCTGCCTGAGAAGGTAGCTGCCTATGTAGACAGTAAGCCAGCTTACTAAGTTTTGGAAAAGAGCTTGTGTCTCTTTTCTCCATGTAATATTTAAAGAGAAAAGGGTGCTTGTTTTTTTTCTGCTAAATGTTCAAACAGGAGGAGGGGCTGGATCTAGGGTTTCACTAGGCTTGAGGGCTAGCAGGCAGCTATTGAGAGGTATGTAAACCACGGGAACAGGTCAGGGCAGTTCAGACACTGAGTGGTTTCTTAACCCCTCACTGTCTCAACCTGAGACTCTTATGTTCTTGATGGACCTCAAAGGTGTAGAACTGGCAGCCAAGCGGAAACTGACCCATTTGACACTTGACCTTGAGGTCAGTATTGGGAAGAAAATTGAGTAGATGGAATGATGGATCCTGTATGTCTGAAGGGAAAGAAATAATGGGTCCCAGTGGTTTTCTAGACAATGTTTTCTGCAAAATTGTGTACAGCCACAGGTGTGGATCAAGTAAATCATTTACATTTTCTGATAAATAAAAAAAATAAAAAATAAATAAATTGGGTCTTAGCAGTTTGCACATGTACACTGTATAATGCGCTGTGGTGCTCATTTGAGCAGATGAGTTTTGTTTCCTGATCCCATACTTTCTTGTTTCTCTCAGAATTTCCCATTTTCTCTGTATTAGCAGTGCACAAATCCAGTCAAGAATATCTTCAGGTCATTTCACCACAAAATGTACAAAATAAAATTTTTAATAAAAAAATAAAGAAATTATATTTTTGCGTAAAGAAAATAGACAGGAAAGATTTTCTGCATTCTATGGTCAAAACTAAGCCAGGGGACAGGAGCCCTCTTGTGGGCCTCGACAAAGGGGTGGGGGACGACAATAAATCTTAACATTATTTAAAATGAGATTAAAATGCTAAAAAAGAAATACACTAAAAACCAAATTATTTTTGAGTCTATATTTTTTAGTAGGCTACAACAGAATAACCAGCGATGCATATCAGCCTATAAAAGGGACTTTGAGTATTGTCTTGGACAAACCACTGCACTAGGTAATAATCAGGGACTAAATCAATTAACCAATGAGCATCATGCACAGGCATCACCCCCAGTGGGCGGAGACATTCATCGCACACACTACAGCAACAGCAACAGGTGGAGAGGAATGACAGCTACAAAATACAAGAAAGATTGAAATGATTCAAAAGGTTGGTCTATTTTGAGTGAAAATATCTACTTTATTTGTTGTAATAGTTGTAGTTTATTTGTAATAATTTAGTGTAGTAATTTATAAATGTTGACAATTATAGTAAACACAGTCTGTTCTCATGAAAATGCGTCTGTAGCACGCATTGTGTTTATCGTGCAATTTATACGCGGAAATTAGTTTTTACGTGCATATGATATGCAGGTTTCTTTGATATGCACTTTATTGCATATTGAAACAAAGTTTCTTCGTTTGTGTGCAATGGAGGAATTCCTGCCGCTGTTATAAACTCTTCACAAGTTCTCAGCTGGTCATAATACCACATACGCACAAAGTGCACAGCACTCAGCATCGTTTTGGATGTTCGGTAAGTTCTGTCGCAAAATACGTTTTTTTTATCTTTAGGTTCGGTCAGAAAAATTACAGTGTGAACGCTAAGCGAACCAGGACTAAATGTATTATTTTCTTTTTTGGTCCATACCAAAAGAACCAAGAGAACCAAACTACAAGTGTGAACATACCCTGACTGTGTCTGCATTCATTTTGCGCGCTCTCTCTCTCTCTCTCTCTCTCTCTCTCTCTCTCTCTCTCTCTCTCTCTCTCTCTCTCTCTCTCTCTCTCTCTCTCTCTCTTTTACGCTCTCTCTCTCTTTTACGCTCTCTCTCTCTCTCTCTCTCTCTCTTTTACGCTCTCTCTCTCTCTCTCTCTCTCTCTCCTTCTCTGTCTCTCTCTCTTCTCTCTCTCTCTCTCTCTCTCTCTCTCTCTCTCATTTACTCATTCCTCCCTCTCTGTTTTGGACGAGTGCTTAGTTATCACAGCTCTTTAGCTTCTGCTGCCAGATCTCTCATTTTGTGGCCTTTTGATCATAGACTGGTCAGAGAATTTGGCCACAAAAACAGTGTTTAGTAACACGATATTGAGAACAGAGCCAAACGGGCCCTGTCAGTTCAATAGGGAAAAAAAACTCAGATACATACTAACCTACCAAGGGAAAAACTCACACAAATGCACATAAGCAGCTTTTAAAGATCTAGGCTCTGGATCCACAAGCCGAAAGAACACCCTGTTTAACAGGGTCCTGGTTTTACAGAGGCCTGTCATTTAGGTCAGCTTATTGCATCGGCCCTTGTGAGCCACCGACAATCTCTACTGAGGGAAATTTCCTGTCCTGGACTACATACAGCTCACTTAGACGGTCTGCGCCTCATCTCAGACACACATAGTGTGCATGACTGTTTGCTCTAGTGTGGAACAGGATTACTGAGGTTTTTATACGTGAAGGACGCCATTTGTAACATGATATTTCTGTGGATTTGTTGTTAAAAGCCGTCTGACCGCTTTGAAGCAAAGCTGAGTCAACGGGAGACACTTTCTCGGGCTCTCCGGCTCATCGTCATTTCACATTAGGACAATTGATAGGTCTGAGCGTCTCTCCCCTGAAGGCGTGTCAAGATAATTGCATTGTATGACAATAAAATTAATGCAGTGATGATAAAGACTGAGAGTAAAATATTTTCATGCTAGCAATTTACATTTCACATCTGCATTTTGAGGAGGAAATGCCTCTAACAATAGATCTTGTTTGACCAATGGCGTACCTAGAGGCAGAATGTGGTGACCCCAATCTGGAATCTTAATAAAAAGGTCTGCAAATTCTGACCAAATTATCCCTCAAGTTGTTATTGAACATTAATGTTGCCTAGGGGAAGAGAAAAAAAAAATCTGATACCGTTCAACACGCCACACAGGGAAAAAACTCCACCACAGAATTAAAGGTAGGGTAGGCAACTTTCGTTGATGCTAGCAATAGCGAGCTAGCTTTGAAAGCGTAAGATCCCAACCTCCCTTTAGGGCATCTCCAAAACCACGTCTCCTTAAAAACACATGCAGAGTCTCCTAAGCGCTACGAGAGACAGTGTTAAATTACATTACATTACAATAATAATGAACATAAACAATTTAAACAGCAGTGTACCACCTGGATGCTGCAGATTCATTTTGGCGTTGATAGTGTTGCCATTAAAAAGCATAAATCTTAGTCACGAACCACTCTGGGTTTCCATCTCTTCCAAATTACAGTAGTTATGGCATATAAGCAGCATAAGCTCATTGTTTTGTGAACAATTGGAACTGTAAGGTGTCTGCTGTTTGTTTAAGGCGCTCTGTTACTGACATCTGTCTAACTCTGCATAGCATGAAACACGCTAATGACGTGTAATGTCTGCGTGAGCTGGTGCGCGAGCAGGTGCGCGGAGGTATGAAAATACATACGTTGAAAAGCAGGTAGGACATTTTATTATTGAATTCGGACCGAATGCCAAACGTTTTATGGTCCTACACCTTCCACAGATGATATATACATTTCAGTGATTGCAATCAGGATGCGAAGAGACTTTAACCAGTATAACTAAAAATCGTTCTGGAACAAATCACCTACCCTGCCTTTAATCTATACGCTACAAGACCATTTAAACGAATAACAACTTAAGCATATTGAAATAAAGCACTAACATTAATTGTAAAGTCTAGTATCTGCCAATAACCTAAGCACAAGCTCCACTCTTCAGCACAATGGTAAAAAAAAAGAAACTCTACTAAATCTTCAATATAGCAAAACAAGAAACACTAACAGGTATTTACCTTGACTCAAAACACATAAAATAACACATACTGTAATTTCCTCTACTATTCTAGTCCATAGTCAATCATGCTGGGAGCTAGAAATCCATGACCTACAAAAAAAGAATGAATGCAGTCGAAAGGATTTTGTATTTTCTGTGTTAGTAGCATACTAGAGAATAATAAGCAGATTCTACATGTGTACTTATTACTTTATTAGTATTTATTACTTGGGACTTTATTACATTATTTTTGCTTTGTTACATTTATAGTGAGATCTCAAGTATTGATTCTAAAGTAGAAAACTTTGTACAGAGTATCCACAAATTTGAGTACGTTTCAATATTTCAAAAAATGAAGTAAATCTACTTAACTTTACAGTGCATGTGTTCCCAGCATGCACTGGGGCATGATTAATGAGGCAGCATTTTTCACAATTTCACAGTGTTATTTGCTTTTTTTTCTTTTTCTTTACTTTTTCTCTTTTCTTTTTAATGCCTAGATTTCATTTTCCACTCAGAATGATTCGATTGTGAACAACAACAAAAAAAGTTATCGTTATTGTGTCTTATGTTCCAAATGTTATAGTTGTTTTATTGCAAATAAATTTTCTTTTAGTCTTTACAGTAAAGTGATTTACAAATGTTTAATGTTTCCATAATGGGTCATTCTAAAAATAAATCATCCTCAAATTAGGGCTGAATTAATCAGAACATGCAGAACGTTTTCTGCGTGGATGTCAGCCCGCCGTCTGAGGAAACACAAAACGTGAGCTTATATCACAACCGCACTACACACAGATTCAGAGTGAGGTTTTTATTGCGCTGAGAACGGTATCCATAACAATATTTGGTTTCAGTCAAGAAGTCATCACCCGACTATTCAGAACAAAAGTCAATAAAAGCGTTATTGCTGCTCAGGGACGTGAATTGGCTCGCTCGAACTCCAAGTATGGCAGTGCCACACTGTAAGATAATCTAATTGGGATGATGAGTGTGAGGTCAAAACGATGAATGAAAAATCACTTGTCTCTCTACAAGAAGCCTCAAACATGTTGTACACTGCCGGTAAGCTTTGTATCATGACCTGATATTGAAGGTTTTGCAGTTTCTTAAAAAAAAAAAAAAAAACAAGGTTAGAGTTTATGAGAGGTGAGTGGTTCTTAAATCAGTGTCTCAATGTGCAATATATCATACCGTGACTTAGAAAACACCTTTCAGATGGCAATTCAGTTCATGAGATGTTTTTCCCCAGCAATTCAGAGTGATAGAGGACAGGTTATGCTCTTCTATTCACACTGTCCTCAACCCTCAACAGAACTGCAAGTGTGTGGCGCAGAGATGTCAAGGCTCAAAGTGGAGATAACACAGAAATAGCCATCTCAAACTGTGCATGCATCTTACAAGACATTACACCCTCACACACAGGGAGTCGCCGGCATAATGTATGTTATTGTTGGAGAGCACTTGTCTATTTTTCAGAATGCTCCGATTGACAGACTTTCCTTTTGTATCAATACGAGGCTGACAACTTTCTTTTCGCTCTCTAAGAGTGTGAGTTGAAGGTTAAGGGAGTCTGAAACCTCACGTATGGATGTCAAAAGTGCTGTTTTACTCCTCGGTACAGCTGAGCCAGGGGCTAAATATCCATAGAGCAGACAGAAAATTAATAGGCATCGACATTTTTCTATGTATGTTCTGCAAGATGGGTTCAGGCCCATCAAGGCCATCTGGTCTTAATAGAACATCAATTGATGTGAACAGGAAGAGAGACCAATTTGTTTTCTCACTGGGGGGTTTGGAGCCGATTTGTAAATCTTATGTCCGCACTCGCACACACTTGCTAAAACAGTCTTCCTCATTCTTGGCATTGCAAGTCGTGGCTTTACAGTAGACAAGCCTGAGGCTTCCTATAACGCATGTGCGCGTTGTTTAAGTGGACGCAAACGGGAGAGGGCAGATTCCGCACTTCCTTAAGACGTTCTCCGGGCTATTATGAAAGGTTGTGTGCGTATGCATGTGCGCGCATGTGTGTCTGTATGCATTCAGGCGTCTGTTGAGGGTTTTGCCATTGTGAAAGGGGTTGAGGGAAGGCATGAATACCCTCAGTCAGCCAGCTGGCAGTCTCGGGTCTTTGTACAGCCCAGCTTTTCATATTGTCTGCTCAGTTTACAAATAAACATGGCTAGGGATGAGGCCTACAACAAACAGATAGCCCCATTCATTGTGCCTGACAAGCTGCGGGGAAAGCCCAGGTCCCTGTTTCCACAAACCACTCCATTTTAACACACGCATTCAGCCAAAAAACGTCTCCTCCTAGCTTTGTATGTATACATTAGATTGCATGCACATCATTTTCATCACTCACTTCCATCTCCTCTCTATCTGGGATGTGTAAGTTTGGTTTCTTACATAGTGAGGTGCTAAAAATATATGCTTCTAATGTAATATTTTATATAAATAATATGATTTATTTACGTATTTTGAAGTATTGTATTTAAATGTATTTTATTTTTGTGATAAATTACATCAGCGTATCAGTTTTTGTCAAATGTTGAACTGAAAAACTTTAATTCAGAATTTCAACACTATATGTTGCTTTGCTTTAAAGTTTCATCCAAAAATCATGCTTTTTGAAACCCATTTCATTTTTCTTCCCTTGAAACCACAGTAGGTTTTTTTATAGCAGAGTGGCCAAGCAACTATTTTACAATAATTGACAATGAATGGGGAACATGATGGTCGAGCACGATTTTCAAGTGCAAATCACATGAGCTTTTAAAGACTTGGAATATAGTGGAATGTGAATAGTGTATAAAACATTTGTTTACCTTTCAATGGTGATTCTTTGGGTTCTTGGAGCCCACTTCACTTCTCGTCTCCATTCGCTTTTCATTTGTATCAAAAGGAGCACCATTAACATTCATCAAAACTTTGACATACAGTCATACATGCATGGACTGGCACTTAAGTTTGTGTAAGATCTGATCCTGTTCTCCAGAATGATTTGCGACTATTCAAAGAGCAGCTTGTGCTTCAGTGGAAGCAGAAACATCTGACTGTCTTTACAAATGAGTCACATGATCAATGTAATACATTTGCATGTTTAATGAGCGACCTAAAAATAGTAAAGAATCTTTACATTTATTAATTTAACAGTAGCTTTTATCGAAAGCGACTTACACTAAAATGGTTGTTTACTTACAGGTTTAAATTAGATTTTATATTCCACATTTTCCATAGCCTATGGCCTCAGACTTTTGGATCCCACTGTACAGTTGAGCTTGTGTTTTGTATTGCATTAGCCTCAATGATAGCACATGGCCGGATAGGAGGTTTAAGCACAGATAAAACATGACAAAAGACCTTTTGAATCAAATGCTCTCTTTTCACACACTCTTAAGTACAGCCTCTCTCTCTTTCACACGTTCACGTTCTCTCTCTTTCTCTCTCTCTCTCTCTCTCTCTCTCTCTCTCTCTCTCTCTCTCTCTCTCTCTCTCTCTCTCTCTCTCTCTCTCTCTCTCTCTCCCTTGCTTGCTGTCGCATTTTTATTTTTTTAAGGGAAATAATAGCTGGTTGTATGGATCCGCCTCCTGGCCAAGGGAGCTACTTTGTCTTAATTACCTCAGGACGAGTGAGTGGCCCCTAAAGCAATCATCTTTGTTTGTTAAAACAGCCGTTATCTGCTTCGGTAAGGTCCATAAATAAAACATAGCCCAGATTACAATGTCATGTTCCTTAGGACTCTAGAACCTGGGAACCGATCACAACAAGAGCAAAAAATCCCTGAGCGCTGCACACACACACACACACATGCAAAGAGGGATGATCTCTGTACGTTGTTATCTGATGTCAGCTTGTCGAGACTGTCAGCGCTGAGTGATCGAGAGCAAGCTGATTGTGAATATCCACAGATGTAAATAACCTCTTTCACTAGTTCAAGGTGGGCCATCTGTCCACTGTCATTTATTTAGTTTATTGCTATGAACTGAGGGACATCACCAGTGTCTGCTGCAGGCAGGAAAAGCAATAAATAATGACCTTTCTGTCTGAATTATAATCACCAAAGTGTTGCCATGGCACAGATCTGTGGCACTTGCTCTTAGCAGCAGGGAAGCATCCAATCATATGTCGGACATATGGATCCTGCCCAGCCCTGGTGTTGGAAATGGCTCCTTATGGAAACAGATTCCAATAAAATACACCTTGCACATTTGGGTCTGGTGTGGGTTGTGGAAAGTATCTTCAGATGTACAGGTGCATCCTCAACAGAAAGTGGCATTAAAGCAAAGTACTGCATGAGAAACTAAACATTATATTACCTTAATGGATATGTAGTGTTGTCATATTGGAAAATCTGGGATTTACAAGTAAATTTAAACATGGAAAAGTTTATTTTAAAAAATTAATAAATAAATAATATTTGTATTTTTAATATATATATAATTTGAATATGTACAACATATTGTATTTATTTTTTATTAAATAAAGAGACCAAGAAATGTAGCCTATACCATTTTTTTCTGCACATTTCCGAGTAGAATAATTTCTCAGCTTTCATTTCAAAGTGTCATAAACTCCTCGATCTTGCGGGGTATAAGAATTATGAAAATTATCTTTGCTTATCAACTTTTGTTTCATAAAAGGAAAGTGGAACCAGGTATGTGCAGGAAACAAATTTTAGCAAGAAAATGACTCTGAGATTCAATCCACTCTTGAAAATCTGCATTCGACAGTAACCTAGAGAAAAACCTGCTGATTTCAATCTCTTGCCTGTGATGTAAACCGAATCACAATCTCAGGAAATGAATCCAATCATGGAGGGGTTGTGCAACAATCTAGGTCAGTTTTGGAAATGACTGCTACAGGCAATAAGATTAAGGAACGCGCCGATTCGCTGAAAGACGAATCTGTAAATCAGCTCTGAATGAGTAACACTTTGCTTCTGTTCTGTGTCTTCTGTGTAGCTAATGTTTATTTTTCCTGCTTATTTTTTATGATGAGGGCATAAGAAAGAGGCATTATGTATCTTTGTATCAACAGTACAGAGAATGAATTAGAAAAATATATATATTTCCCCCATCTCTCATTCGCTAAAACCCCCCTCCCTCCACACACACACACACACACACACACACACACACACTCACACACCTTCCTTCCCATTTCTCCAGCTTAACTTCATTGTCTCAAACCCTTTCTTTCATCTTAAGACAAAGATTTATGTAAATCTTCGGGCCCGGCGTTAATGCGAGCCGCAGTGTGAGAAATAGCATCCCTAAATCGCAGTATTGTTGTTGAAAATGACAAGGCAGCCCCATAATCCCACAATGCGATCATCCAAATGTGTCATAATGCTCTGTGTAGGCAGGCAAATCTGAATATCAAAAAGACACCACGCACCTCGCCAGAGCCTTCAGTTCTTTAGAACTGCTTTTTTAAAGAACTCACCCTGTTGTCACTTAAGGAAAGGCAAAAAGTATAGAAAAAGAAACCAGAAATGTGACATTTGAGTGACTGGTTTGGTGTGCTGTTAAAGGAATTTTCTTTCTTTGTCTCAATGTCTCAGTCTCTTTTGTTTTTCAAGAGTGACCTTCTCAATCCACATCTAGACACAGTGTTCTTCATTGACTTTGATTAGAAAAGTTTGATAACTGACAGGATCACTGATATTTATTGAAGTTTGTGTGTCTGGCGCTATTAGAACATTTCTAGATAACTATTTCATTATAATTTTATTTTATTTTATTTATTTTTTGCTTATTATTTAGACAGGTATAAAGTGGAAAGAGTTGGATCAGAATGGCCTGGTTTCACAGACAGGGTTTAGATTAAGCCAGGATTAGGCCCTAGTCTAATTAGGACATCTATAGGCTATATTTTATAAACGTGGCTTAGAAACAAACATTACTGATGTGCAACTTGAGACAAAACAATGTCAGTGAGATATTTTAAGATATGTCAGTGCAAGTTGCTTTCAGTTAAACCAGCTCAAACATGCATTTTAATTCACGACCAGGCCAGTGCCTTGTCTGTGAAACTGGTGGAATATGACATAAACTAGATTTAAACCTGCATCGCCCACATGAGCACCACATGTTAGCCTCTCTGAAACAAATGTGTTTCTAATTGTTGCATCAAAGCTCTGACTATTCCCCCCGGTTTCACAGACAAGGCTTAAGATAGTCCCAGACTACAATGCATGTTTGAGGTGTTTTAACTGAAAGCAACTTGCACTGGCATATCTAACAATCAATCAGTGCCACTGTTTTGCCTCAAGATGCACACCAGTAGTTTTTTTTAATTATGTTTATAAAAGCTACTTAAATGTCTAAATTGAACTAAGTCTGTGAACTAATCTCTAAACCTTGTCTGTGAAACCAGGAATTTGTGTTTTCTCAAGCAGAACTACAGATGCATTTATTGTTTAAATTATAATAAAAGTTTTTATGTGATACTATTTTACACTATACTATATCAAATATTTAGTATGTCAGTACAGTCAGACAACATTGTTTCATTCATCCCTGATTATAATACATATTCAAAACTGATTTTCTTTATACAGTTATATGATATCTTTATGCGCTGTTTTCTTGCCAAGTGCCTATGTTTATGCATCTGCTGCAATTCCGAACGACTCTGACTTGAAATGCTACATTTGTTAAGCCTCAAATTGATTTAAACATATTTGATTAGTTTCCTTGTCATTTGTCATGCCGATCTGTCTGTCAGAGCAAGAGAAGAGGAGGAGAGAGCGACTGCTTTCGGAAACAGCCATGAAACAGCCATGCCAATCAATTGGACAAGGACAAGTTGGTTGAATAATAATATTAATAATTACAACACAAGTCTAGGGAATCCCTGATTTGCCATGACTCCCTCATTGAGCTATCTTCCAGAGAGACTCCTTCGTTCCAATAATTAAGAGCACCATTCCTCTTTTCCTTTTCATTTTCTGCAATTCCCCCTGGATCAGGTACAAGTCCAAAAAAAAAAAAAAAGAAGAAAAAAATAGCGCAAGAGAGAGAAAGAAAAAAGATTCCACACCTCACTCTGAGCTCTATTTAGCAGTTTGGATTTGCCCCCTCCCCATCCGACAGTAAAATCTCGGGCCGTCACTTGAAGCCCGGTGGGGGATTTTGTGGGAAAGAATAGCCATGTTGATCTTGAAGTCTTAAGTCTCACCGTACCTGTCAACACTCTGGCTCAGCAGTGAAGACTGTGGCTTAAGTCACTTGAAGTTGCCTTTTAATGAGAGGGGAGGTCTGCGCACGCTGTCAGACTGAGCCGAAATAATTCCATACCTTCTGAATAACCCAAGCGTGCCTTTTAATCCTGCTGCTGTTTATGTAATGGAAATAAGCAGGAACAGGTTAATGAGAGGGTGAGCTCTGGCCTGCACACACACACACATGCACACACGCATGCATGCACGCACACGCGCACACACGCACGCACACA